>JAUMHB010062817.1:0-14387 GCA_032359685.1 Pittosporum tobira
CGTTGTAAGTTGTAATATTATTAATAAATGACAACCCAAGTCGGGGTGCGGATGCCCAGATTTGGGGGTGTCACATAACAGATTACATTTTGGTGCTTATTTTATATTTTGAGGCATTTCGTCAGACTTCGTGCAACTTTTTGTAGAGTACGAAAATTGTCTTAAGGAAAGAATGACTAGCACTCGACTTAGGCCATCTAACCAAAGTTTATTTACAACATTTCAAGTTCAACATAAGTTCTTAACAACAGATTTCCAACATCATATGAATAAAATTTCGACTGCAGCAAATTTATTTTATAGCTTAAATCAAGTGATACTGTTGCAAAAAATAAATATTTAATTTTGACTACAAAATAAAATATTGTCACAAACATAATTTGCGCCAATAATAATTTGATACGTATAAAACAACACATCTATATTATACAAATTTAATTTTAATTTAGGAGCGTGATTAAGTAAAAGATTTTCGATATTAATATTAGAAAAACATGTATATAAATACATAATATACTTATATTGGGTCGGCAGATCCAATAAGTATTTGAGAAGAAAAAGCAATTCGGATTGAACACTTAATTTACGACAAATCTTCTTAATAATTTTTCTCCAATTTAAAATTATTACAAATAACCATTGCCATCGAATTCCAATAATAATTCACACCACATACATCCAAAATCATTAATAGAAATTTCAAATAAACTAATAAATAATTGAAAAACTTTTAACAGACAAAAGGATGAGAGAGAAATTTGGTGGTGGAGTGAAATTGATAGTGTGTTCACCTGGACGTATGCTCATGCATATATAATGTCCTTTTTTTTTTTTCTCTCAAACATTGGCATCATGGTATATGTCTAATACTTTAAATAATAAAAACACTTATTTCATTAGCAATTCTAAATAAATAATAATTATATTATTTATTTAAATTTTTTAATCTCAAAATATTTATCCAATAATCAAATTTAAATAGATGTTCATAACCCATGGACTTGATCGATTCATTTACTAACACTTTTTATCACCAACTAAATAAGAGAAGTTTGATCTCTCTAAGTCATTATATATATATATATATATATTCTTAAATAAATGAATGATTAACATGCTGACATTCTCCAAGATAGAGGCTCTTTTGCTATAATATGGATCCAAAATCATCGTTTCCCATCGCAGATGAGAGAAGTAATATTAATGAGATTTTAATTTAATGGTTAAAATTAAAATGTTTAGAGTTATTATTTTTAGGAGATCTGAAATTCGAATTTATCACACGTTTTACATAATTATTTTTTTTAATTTAATAAGCAAAGTTATTGTTACTTTCGAGATTAGAATTTTCTTACCCATATGAATTTTAGCAGCACACATTGTACGAATTAAAGAGTAGATAACTATTTGTTAACATGGCATAGCTCTGTTCATTCAGTCAATCACCTATTGCATTTCTCTTACAATTCAATCAACTACCAGTTTGGATATGAATATGTTTTAGTTTAATTAATTAACTAGAATATATTCATATTTTTCGTCCTAGTTCAACTAACTTTTTTAATACAAGTTTTAGGATTTATTAGTTATAACTTAGTTCAAACGTCGCAATTTATGGTTAATTTATCATTTTTTTAAAAGCAAAGTTTGAAAACCTAACTTGATTAGCGAACAAGCTCTGACTATGTGAGAAGAAAATTTACAAATATATCATGTTTAACTAAAGGCATAGTAATTTTTTTAATTAAATAAATTACCCAAAACATATTGCAATTAATGGATTGTAAAATTAATAAATTTATTTTAAGTATTTAAGGATATATATATATATATATATATATATCTTATAAATGAAAATATTTAAATTTTGTTACATTTTTTTAATTTCATTTAAAATATCAACATTTCTCAAACTAAGTAGGTGCTTCATACGGATTTTAAAGCTGGTTTATTGTAATATAAGAAAAGAAAAATATTTCATTCAATTTTATAGAAAGAATCTAATTGAAATAATTAATAAAAAGAGTTTTAAAAATATCCAAAAAAAAAAATTCTCTAACACACTAATTGAAATATACCCTTTATGTAATTGAAATAATTAATAAAAAAAGTTTTAAAAATATCCAAAAAAAAATATTCTTTTAACACTAATTTTCAAATGTTCCACCAGGGACAGAAGACTACTACTTTTAACAGATTTTTAACAGCTGTTGTAACTGCTGCAAACTGAGAATCAAAATGGAAACGGAAAGTAGGGTATATTAGGCACTTGAAAACGATACATTTTTTAATCTCTGCTCTACAGGCCCAAAAAAAACACACAAATATTCATTCAAATTGATCTCTCAGGAAGAAGACCCATCTCTCTTTTTCGATATTCTGCAAGACGTGTAAGCAAAGCCCAACCTAGATACCAATAATTTTTTCTTAAAGCTGCCTTCTTGCATTTGCATCGATGCCTACAATCTACCCTGTCAATTGCACATTCTGAAGTTTTGATCTTTGGAAATTAAACTAGATTGCTTAAGGTTTCTGGATTACAAGTATTTATCTACTTGTTGGAGTAATTTGGGGTTTTATTTGTGCTCTAGATTTGATTTTTTGGTTGTGTCTGCACTTTAAAAATCTCATCTGGTATTACATCTTTACGACTTTGATAACTTTGATTCACACAATAAGAGCTGTGAAATCATGTGATTTGTTATCATTTTTGTGTTAATTTACACTGAATATCTTGTGGATGTTTTGAGCTTCTACCCAACAAAGATCAATAATCCAAGTTAAATAATTGGACCCAACACAGAATTGCTTAGATTTATAGATGGGTCTTAAGATGCAATGCACTGGGTTGTTCCTTTTTTGTTCTTTAAGATGATTACTCTATGTCCCATGTATTTGTGAGATTTCAATTTTTCCTAGTATAATGAAGGAGAAAAAGAAGTTTTGAACTTTCAATTAACGTCATCGCAACTAACTATAAAGCTTAGGTGCCGTGTTTTTTTCACTTGTAAAATTAAAGTCATCAGTTATTTACTTTTGTTTTTGCTTTTATAATCAAGAAATCTTGGTTGTTTATCAGTCTTTATTGAATATTTTGTGGGTTGATGACATAGGTGAGAGTTTTTATAAGTTGAAGCAAATGTTAGTTCAATGTTTAGGGAATCCATTATTTTACCATGATTATGTATGAAATGTAATAATATAATGTGTTCTGATTAGAAAATAGGTTCATAGGTTGGTGAACTGGGTGTATTGGTTTACATCAACTTACTCCTATGACTACGTTTAACAGGAATATTACATTTGGGAATATCATTTTCACTCTTTTAAACTGGAGGATGCTCTATGCTCTTCAAAAGTTGCTCAATGAATTATTTTTTCTTGCACAGGGCATCACCATTTGAATTTAGCATTTTACGAACAATGAAAAGCATGCACCGAAGGTTTGTGGAGATATATTTCTCCTCAATTTTGTTTTTACAAATTGAGGTTAAGGTTTCTACGTCGACTTCTAGTTTCAAAAGGATAGTTCTATTTGGTGACCAGCTTATTTTGTATTATAATTTGCAGCGGTGTCCTTAGAAAATCAAATGATAGTATCAGACTAATATTTACAACCATTATGGGAATGGTGTTTGGATATTTTATTGGTATATCATTTCCATCGGTTTCCCTTATGAAGGTATGTTCTCCCAATTTATAGATAAGCCTATCTTGCATTTCAGACTTGTCATCCATTTGATTTGATGTCATATCTTGTAGATCAACTTACCTTCAAGCTTTATGTCATCTCGCTATGTGAGCTCTCACGATGACCATCTTAAACCTGCTGACCGCACTTTTCCTGAAAATCTCGGTTCCGGTAATACCCCTACAACTCCTAAGGTACTTCTGGCCTTGCTATTTAGGCCTTTATTTGCTTTTGATAAATGTATAATTTTGCAAGGCATTTATGTCATCCATATGGCTCATAGCTAAACCTATGTGAGATTGTGTGATTTATCCAGCAAAGTGTGAATAGGATTTCTCTATTCTGATGCTTGCTGTTATTGATTCTTAGGTGTATGAAAGCATGGTTTGTAAACCATATTAACAAAATTCAAATATTTGGATGTCTAATTGCATAAAAAGATGATCACTTATCAAAAACAAATTGCATAAAAAGATGATTAGAAAAAAAATAAAATTTAATTACATTGTTCATTTCATCTTGAGAACCATATCATTTCACTAAGTACATGGCCTTGATGTAGATCTTTTTTTAATCTTCCCCTTTTTCCATGCTTAGTGTTAGCAATCTTTCTTTTTCAGATTAGGACTTTAAAGAAATATAGATTTGAAAAAATGAAACAAGGAAATTAGGCGATAGGAAAACTCCATGTGCCTACATTACTATGACGTTGAGTTGATCTGGTTGTTTAATGAAAAGGACACAAAAGAATGTTCCGGCTTAAGATAAAATTGTCACAGACACCAGCAAGATAAAATCTTATGAAGTTGTAAGCGAATTATATAGGTAAATAAGATCCACTATAAGTGCCAAAAAGGGGCGAACTCAAGTAGACGTGCGGTAGACAGAAGATAGGGAGAAGGGGGCTAACCGAATCTGTAATTAGGCTCTCATAAGAAACTCTCCCAAAAAATCCACAAAATGAATAATACCCTGGAAATAGCTTATGAGAAGTGAAGTTTCAGTACCTTGTATAATCAACAAAGTAAATAAAATATGGTGCGAAGTGGCCTTGTGTTCTTTATTCTATGTAATGTGGCAGGTTCAAAGTTATTAGAGTTTTTGTTAGTTTACATTTTATCCTCTGTCCCATTGAGTTGTTTCCACTAATGAACGTTTTCTGAGCTTCTTCCTACATGCTGCTTTATTTATTTATTTATTTATTTTTACATAAAAACAAATGGTTAATTTTTGTGTTGTGTATGTTCTGATCTGATTAACAGTAAGCATAGGTTTATTCAAACATGTTTTTTCACTGAATCTTGACTATGATATAGCGTCTACAGACTCTGTTATGGGCCAGGGCGAAGGTGGAACTTGATAAATTTTGAAGTGTTTAATAATTTATTCTGTATTTAGTTTGTTGTCTCTAAATTATCTGATTTTCACTAATCATTTTTGCATGTACTTTTTGTCTATCATGCTTTTAACTGAAGAATGCTGAGGGAACGTGTGTGTTGACATAGTTTCACATCGGTGTTCAAGTGTAAAGTTTAGCCAAAGACCTATTTGCTTAAGCTGTTGGGTCTAGTTGGGTTCAACTAGTGTATTAGGGCCTCTGTTTTGGACTCCCTAGGATACCCAACAAATTGGAACGATAGTCTGGCTCATAATCAAACTACTCTCAAATAATTTCTCAAAGTAATGCTCAGGCCTCAGTGTGTTGAGAGGTCTCAATTAATGCCTCAAATAAAGCGGTAAGTTGAGAGTATACGTTCTCACTCACAGGATAGTAGTCCGACTACTGTGAAAGGAAGTTTCGTTAACGTAAATGTGAGTTGACATAGTTCGATGTCTGTGATCGAATGTGAAGTTGAAGTCTTAGTCTATAACATTGAGCCCACCACCTATGGTTTTAGGGTTTTTGGTCAATCCGTGTTCAACATGTATAATATCAGGCTTCTCAATGGTAATACTGTCTTCAGTTTTCATTTCTGGTAGTTTGCCTTTTGCTTGGATGTTTCACCATGTTAGCTATATTGGCTGCCCTTTTGGGTAGTCAGAGTCTTATGCCACTCCATATTAAAAGGGAAAAGGAAAAGAAGAGTATAGCTCAGATATCCCATGTAATATTGGATAGTTTTAACCTGGCTGTAATCAGTACCTATGCAAAATGGAGAATTTTAAGGGTGGCTATGATATTACTTGATAATTCAATATTCAGGAATATCTAGCACCACTCACTATTGACCTCTGTATAACTGATTTCATTCCCTGTTACATTCTTACCTTCTGAAATACTTGACTTATTTTTTGCCAAATATACTCAGTTGTTGATTCTTTCAGATTTGTACCATTCAGTGTTTTACAGAAAAATAAGGGTTGTCACAATTTAAAGGATTTTTCTTGTGCTGGTTCTCAGATATTTGTTCCTACCAATCCTCGTGGTGCTCAGACGCTGCCTCCAGGAATTATAGTGCCAGAGACAGATTATATGCTGAGAAGATTATGGGGTGATCCAAGGGAGGTATGCTTTTGAATTAATCTTGAGGACAATTTGTGTGCCTTTGGCGCCAAGTTTGGAATTGTATAACATTGTTGACCTGTGTGTTATTTGGTGGATAATGGTAGTTCTTACAGTTCCATTAAAGTCAATCACTAGGAGTTTCTGGCCTAAATTTTTTTTGTTCATCTTTTGTTTTTGTCCGAGTGGTATTTTTTTTTTAAAGAACAAAATTTGTTGAACAGGTATGCATTTATTGGACTTTTGTTTTCTTTGTTGACATGCCTGTTTCTGAAGATTGGTAGGTTTAAGGAGGGGACACGACGATGTGGGTAATGGGGTTGGATTCTTTAGCTTTTATTATTATACTCCCTAGGTGCTACATCATCTGCTAGAAATTCTTTATGCTACATCCATTTTGCATGTATATTGACGTTGCTAACTAGGGGATTTTTAAAATTTCTGATAAGGGTGGAACCCACGGCCACTGTCTTTAGGGTGTCCACTGGATAAACCACCGCTAACTAAGGGAACTTATTATTATAAAAAGAGAAAAAAGAAAAAAAAACTTGTGAAAAAAACTAAGGGAAATATTAAAGGACAGGAAGTGATTATGCCTCCATTAGGGGATTTCATTAAACTGTTATATGGATTAGCTTTTTAGAGGTGAATGCACTTCTTTTGAATGGAACTTCATGTAATTTTCAGGATATAAAAAAGAAGCCGAAGTACCTGGTAACTTTTACAGTCGGTTTTAATCAGAGAAACAATATTGATGCAGCAGTCAAAAAGGTAACACAAGTTGTGTTACTTTTCTTTACTTGTGTGTCTTTGCAATGATACTGATATTCTTATTCATATACTTCTTTTGTAGTTCTCTTCTGAGGACTTTCAGATTATGCTTTTTCACTATGATGGTCGGACTAGTGAATGGGATCAGTTTGAGTGGTCAAAACGTGCGGTTCATGTCAGCATAAAGAAACAAACAAAATGGTAAGGCTCTCCATGAATGTACACCATAGTTTCAAGTATCCATCAACTTATCTATAAATAGCCCCATGGCAAGGAGTAATGGTGGAAAAAAAATAAAAAAATCCAGTTTTTAAAATCAATTAGGCATTCTTTTCCCTCATTTCGTACTTTCCTTTTTAGGTGGTATGCAAAGAGGTTTCTACATCCTGATGTTGTAGCAGCTTATGATTACATTTTCATTTGGGATGAAGATCTTGGAGTCGAGCACTTCAATGGGGACAAGTATTACCTTTTTTGCTTATGAGTCATCAATACTGATGGGAGTACGAGTAATATATATAATTTATGGAAATGGGCAATGTGCAGGTATATTGAACTAGTTAAGAAACATGGTTTGGAGATATCTCAACCAGGTCTTGAACCGAATAATGGACTAACATGGCAGATGACTAAGAGGAGAGGTGATAGAGAAGTTCACAAGTAGGTTTATAATCTGTCTCTCTCATACTATAAACAAAATTTTGCGATTATACTTGTTTAGAAATTGCTCGTGTTTGCGTATAGTTTTTAAGCATGTATCTGGATTGTTCAACAGGGATACAGTGGAGAGACCAGGCTGGTGCAGTGACCCACATTTGCCTCCCTGTGCTGCGTAAGTTTCTCTCTCTCTCTCCCTCTCATTTATATTGGATATGTTTCTAATTAAGGCTGCTCTCAATTTTAAGTAGATTCACTAAGTCGGTTGAATAATTGCATGCTTATTTTTTTACTTTTCTTTTCATGTTAGAGAACCTTACTTTAACCTCTCTCAATTTTTGGAAAAAAATAAATTTTGAGGTGGGAAAATTGTGGTGCTGTGTGTTTGCTGCATGATGGCTGATCTATTTAAGAACATTAAAGATCATATATCGTGTGTCACGTGTTTTTACTTTTTGAGAACTGAGATTCATATCAATTAGAATGTGCATATGACTAGTTTGTATGCCCTTTTTCTATTTTTAATCCAGATTTGTGGAGATTATGGCACCAGTTTTTTCTCAGGAGGCTTGGCGGTGTGTGTGGCATATGATTCAGGTGCTCTTCTATTTTTATGGCTTTATTCTTTGATTGTAGATATTTTTGAATTCGTTGTAAAATCCCCTCAGTTCGCATGCTCCTTGGTCTGCCGTATTAAATTCTTCCCATGCCATATGAATATCACTCACTCTAACCTTTTGTGTTCCAAAAATTTTTGTAGAATGATTTGGTACACGGATGGGGTTTGGATTTTGCACTCAGAAGATGTGTAGAGGTTAGATATTTACCTCTTTACTTGAAAGTGCTAAGCTGAAACTGTTTAAGCTTTACATACTCTCAGTTTTTTTTTTTTTTGGGGTTAAGTTGCATGCTCTTTAAATAAATCATTTTCAATCAACACATTTTATCGATATGCTGTTATTATTATTATTGTTGTTGTAGTATTATTAATACACTATTATATGTCTAAGACATTGTGATGCTTTCCTGATTTTGGAAATGTCCATAAGCCGAATGACGTACTTGATTGAAATTTATATACATTTCAGTGAAATATTCCTCCTCGTAAATAAAAATGCTTATATTAAAATCACATATATATCATGATCTTGTAATTGACAAGATGAGTTGGTGCTTCTCTGATTGAAGTTTTTGTAATCCAAGTGACGTTAGGTTATTGACAGTAACATATTTACTTTTATCGTGAAACTTGATATGAAAATTAGATTTTTTTAATATACTTGCATATATAAACGTGCTTGTGTATTTTTCTATGGTTTTCACTAGCATTTTAAGTTTGATCTATTGGCTCAGTTGTTGGATGATGGATCCAGTATGGAAGATCTTTAGTAATAATTTTACAAGTTTGATTAAGTGAGATAATTTGTTTCCACTAATCACTTCTTTTTAATTGTTGTCTCTGTAGCCTGCACATGAAAAAATTGGCGTTGTAGATTCACAATGGATTATTCATCAAGTAATTCCTTCTCTTGGGAGTCAGGTGAGTTATAACTCGGTACCAGTTAAGTGCTTAATAAATGGTGTATGGCAACAGATTATTCTGATCAAGTCTGTTAGAGTATTTTGTTAATTCCACATGTCAAAATATATAACTCACTCTCTCTCTGTTACAAAACGTGAGGCCCTAAAATATAAAAGCCATTATCTGCTACCATTGCATTCCCAAGTGTGGGAGCCCATAAAAGTGCAGGAATAGCATTCTCAACCTTACAGTCCTGCACTTAAAATTATTATTGCCCACCATGTTGGCAAAATATTTAGTTAACTGATTGCATCCCTGCATAAAACTCATTCAAGTTCCAAGTAAATGGTTTGACAGCAATGCTAGTTTTTTTCCTTCTCTGAAACGTATTTCTTTCCAAATTTTGAGATAGTGGTGCTACTCTTTATTTCAGTCATCTGATGTTGCCTTATAGAGGTATATAAGTTTTCTTCTGTTGGATTGAAGTTATGTTCTTTGGTTCATTGTTAGGCGTTCTAGTTTTTGTTTCCTAACAGAAGACTCCTCTTCCACTTGTAATTTACCATCTTCCTATTGATCACATTCTTATTTTTCTTTTGAAAAGAATAAACACAACTTCTAATAATCAACCCCTTCTGATTTCTCTCTGCTTCTTCAATTAAAATAGCTCTTAAATGGTAAAAAACCATTAACATTTCTGTCTGTTCACTTGTATTCTGATTTCAATTTCCAAAACCTGAGTCAAGATTTTCAATGTTATTTCTTTTTCTGTAAAACAATCAGGGTAGCTCCGAGGATGGTAAACCTCCATGGCAAGGGGTATGTATTCTTTCACCTATGATACTTGCATTGTATTGATAATTTTACCGGTTCTCTATACTTTGAGACTTGTATTTTCGAAAGTTTGTCTCTTTCTTAAAGTTTAAGGTAGAGAATTAGAATCTTCCCATTACCTAGATCCGAGGTGTTTGTTTGGATTCGTGATCACTTTGACAGGTGAGAGAGAGGTGCAGAAGTGAGTGGGCTCTATTTCAAGATCGCCTTGCACATGCAGATCAAGCTTATTTTATGCAGATGGGCAAGAGTTAACTCGGACATGCTTGCACCCGGGCCCATCTTGTACATTGCTTTGTTCTTTATCCAGCCCGTTCAGAGGGTGTTTTGGAGCCCAATCGCTTTTACACGATGTTATATATCTATATCTCGATATAGGGTGCTATGCTACCGGCATTTTATTTAGTTGTAAGAGAGTTGAGGCAAGAGATGTGAGTTGTTTGTGCATATAGAGGTTCCACGTGTACTTTATATCCTTCTTGTTGCTATGTTTGCAGCCATGCCCCCTTTTTTTTTTTTCGTCCTTCTTAAGTTTTCAGTGTACGGAAGAAGAGATCGTGTATGTTATTGCAGTTATTTGAGATGATGTTCGTGACATTTTTACGTCCAAGGCTCTGTTCAATTTGAGAGACGATAATATTGAAGTCAAATATCATTTGCAAAGAAAGTTTGTTCCAAATAGGGCCCTGTTTTTTTATGGTTATGGAATAATATAAATGTTGCGACGAGTTTAGATCAAGTTATAAAATTGTCACTCAACTTTAAAAAGTTATAAACGATTAACTAAATTATAATTATGTTAGATTGTGCTACAACTTTTGTTAAATCAAAAGGAAAAAGAAAATAAATAGATATGTCATTATTTATATATATAAAAAAATCAATTTTATGCAAATTATTATATAATATGTTTTATATAATTAAATATATCTTTTTTAATTAAAAAATTGTAGAAATTACAAATGAAAAAGTATTTTATTTTAATCATTTATTATTATTTAAAAAAATTTGAATTAAAGACAATATGTGTAATTAAATAACAAATAATGATAAAATTTAGGATACCATTTTAATTTAAAGAAAAATATATAATAATCGAATAGCAATGCTACTGCCGCTGGACCCGCCGTGACCACCAACACTAGAAGCGGATTTGAGCATGTTTCTTCTTCATTCCTTCCTGATGTTTGAAATAATAAAAAAAAAAAAAATCAAAATAAAAAATTGTTAGTTTTGATGTTGAATAATAATTACTAATACTCTCTGCTCACAATCAATCAAACTGCCTCCTTTATGACACTCTCTCTTTCTCCTCTTCTTCTTACAGGGAGAAAGTTTTAAAGAAACTCCAGAATTTCCCATGTCCCCACTCTCCCATACAAGCTTTGAGTAATTGATGGAGTCCGCCGTAATCACCACTATCAGCCACCGCTTCTGCGGGAATTGAGCTATTGACTAGGGAATTTCTCAAATTACGACCGAGGAGAAATGCGTGAATATAATGCAACATATTATTTCTCAAATTATCGTCGGATCATAGGAGCAATGCTATCAGGAGCGGTTTTGAACCATAAGGTGCCGGATATCTGTCTATGTCCCACCACACCGACATCTTCACTACCTCTGGCCACTGTTCGGAACACCTCCGGCCATCAATATAGCTCTACAAAGCTCCAGATCGATTAGATTAGTACTACTATAAAGATTAAAGTTTGGGAAAAGCCACGTCATATTTTTTTATGTCTTCATTGTTCACACGTAAGCAAGCCGTGTTAACGGAATTGACAATTTTTATTTTTATTTTTATTTTTGTAACAAAAACATATTTGAGTAAATTGAATGATGATTTTATAACTTACCCCTTGAGTTTAATAAGTGTCAGAACATTTAACCATATTTTCATTATCAAGCAACTATTAGTATAAAATATTTAGAATGAACATAGAACAATCATGCATGTCTTTAATATTTATAAATAAATGGTTCTTTTAAAAGAAAAAAATAAAAATCGGAATAGAATAGAGATAGCACTACGAAATAATGACCTTTAGGGTTGGTTTGTTTTGTACGAGTTTGAGCATATCACCATTTTTAAAAGAGGATGATTGGTCGTCAATATAATAAAATTTGAATTTTGGTCATCTTGATCGTTTTTGTGATTTGTACAGTTTATATGTTTACTGGACATAATGCTAACGCTTGATAAGTTGTATGTGAAGTACTAAATGATCATTTTACCCAAACGCTCTCATATGTACTATCTACAATTTATAAATAAATAACATTTTTATTTTTGGAATGTCTCATAATATAAGCAACATTCCTCTTTTGGTAAACTTTGTTAGTTCAAATGACGAAGTTAGCCTTGAATGGCAGCATTGTCATTCCTCCAGCATCGAATCCATCTTCTGAGCAAGGATTAGGGTTTGAATCATTTTTGTGCATCCAAATATATCAACCAGAGACTCGCAGTCCATCTTAACGAAAGCCAGTCTTTTGACATATGATTACGAAATAAACAGGCGGTCAATAGTTTCATCAGCCTGGTGACTACATATTGTGCCTCGTGAAACATCTATTGCGATACTTTTCAGCACTATAATTCTTAAAATACTTTTCAGCATTTTAAAAGAAAATGAAATTCCGTAAAACGTGTGAATCTTGCTGATGTAGTGTCACTTCTTAAAATACTTTTCAGCATTCTAATCTGAATTAATGGAATTCAAACCATCAAACTTTGACCCACTCAATTTAAAAAAAAAAAAAAAAAAAAAAAATCAAATTTTGTAATTAATACCACTTTCAAAATATTTTATAGTATTCTCAATTGCCTTGACTTCAATCAAAGAATTAATATCAATTTTCAATTAATGGAATTTATTTTTAATTTCGGAAACATCAAATTTCATAATTAGTTTTATTTTGGAAACAAATGGAATATTACATGGACCCCTCACGTATACTAATAATATCTAAGAACAAAATGCAATTATGTGCATACTCTATGCATCACCAAATATACTTATAAGGATGCTAATGAAATTTGGAGCGACCATAATAATAATCACCAAATATATATATATATATATAAGGATGCTAATGAAATTTGGAGCAACCTTTGAACCTAATAATAATAGTTGGTGAGAAGTGTTTTGGAGTAAGATTGAAGCTTGGACTTTTCCTTCTCTCACCAAACCAACTGATTTTGTGGGTTTGCCAGAATTTTGCTTGCACTGGGAGGTATGTGGATATATATATATATATATGAGGGTACGAGAGATATACACTTACTCACGTAATTAGGTAAGTATGAGCGTTTTAAGTATTATAATTTTTACTATCAATTTGTTGGGATATAATGCTTAAAGTACTCATATTTATCAAACTATGTGAATAAATGTACACATCTATTATATATATATATATATATCTATTATATATATATATATATAATTAATGTATCTATCTGTCTATATCTATCTCTCTCTCGATCAGGTATTCAGGTCAGGTCACCTTTTAAAGAAATGTTCATGCCACCTTCCTGACTTCTGTACTAAGATTAATTCGTTTGATATATTCGTACATATTTAATTATGGAATGTTTGTTTTGGATATATTGATCGGTTTCGATTGTTTAGATCACTTTTGTACACACACACACACACACACACACACACACATATATATATATATTATGAGAACTGTTATTTCCACAAGTTTATATTACACTTTAAATTTAAAATATTTTATTACAGTGCAATTAAATGTATACTATATTTATGAATTTAGTTTTTTTTTTTTTTTTTTTTTTTTTTTTTGTGAAAATAACAGTTCCTTATATGTAAGATTACATATTCATATCCTATTTTAATCTATTTTTTTTTAAGAATTATAAGTCTTTATGATTATTAGTGTTTTAACATATTTTAGCCTCAAACAGTATGTTTGGATATTTTAAACGTATCAAACGATTTAAAAGTTCATAGACAAATAAATATTGTATAATACTGAGGAGAACGAGTCATAAATTGGTAGACAAACGAGAAATTATGCATTGTAATACATTTTGAAGGGGTGGTGTTAAATAATGTCCTTATAAAGTGTTATATTATAACATATGATAGTAATTCATAATATTAATTTAGTAAAAAATATGTAATTAAATAGTTATTAAATTATCATATTCAATAAATTATACACGCAATCGCAGATAAACATAGTCTTACTAATCAAATACAAATAATATGTTATGTTAGCGTTTATATGTTTAACACGGTGTAATTTTAATTTATGTTGACTTTTAAAAATAAAATTTGTTCTTATATTTTGAAATAATGATATATTTTTGTGTTTTTTTGAATTTTGTTTTTTTTGGGGGGGGGGGGGGGGGGGGGGGGGGGTGGTTTGTT
>JAUMHB010062828.1:0-14385 GCA_032359685.1 Pittosporum tobira
TAGTTAGTAAATATTCTTTTTTTAGCTCAAAAAAATAATAATTAACAAATAACATATAAGTTATTTTAAAATAAATTATGTCAAACAAACACACGGAGAATCAGTAGTTAATGTAAGTTAATGTAAGTTGAGTCTTGTAAAACACTCACAACATCTGTACCATAATAAATGTTCATTTGACTTTATTGTCGAAAATATCATTTTTAAAACTAATAATTTGGCTTATTTATTAAGTTTAGTCATGAATTTTAGAGTTCGTAGTTGGTTTTATGTAAAATTATAAATATGTATGCATTGTAATGTATTATTTGTAAAATTCTAAAAGTCAAATTTGAAGTGAATTTATTTTATTTTTATTGATATTATAGTCAATATTGTAAACTATATAAAATACTACTATGTACAAATTTTAAAATTTTAAAAATTTAAATTATAATTAAAAAGTTAAAATTTAACAAATCTATGCTATATAATAATGCAAATTCAATTACATCTCACTTTCAATGTTAATCAAAGAGGTATATCTAACATTTTAAAAATTAACTTAAAAAATATATAATTAATATATACTATAAATTTTAAAAATATACAAAAGGATATATTGAGATTTAAAAAAGTAGATAATCAGATGAGGTAATAACATCGATCTTATCTACATGACAATTTCAAAATTAACTTCAAAAAATATAGAAGTCTTTTATATTTGATATTCAAAAAATATACTTAAGATTTTAAAAAAGAGATAAAAGGATGAGATAATTAAAATCAATCTTATCTACTACGTATATATTTTAAAATTAAACAAATTTATACTTACTATTATATAATAATTCAACTTCAATCACACTCTCAATTCAATGTTTAATAACACTATATATATATATATGAGATAATTAAAATCAATCTTATCTACTATAAATTTTAAAATTAAACAAATCTATACTTACTATATATAATAATTCAAATTCAATCACACCCTCAATTCAATGTTTAATAACACCACAAGTAACTAAGTCTTATCTAACTTTAATTTTTAAATCCCAATTAAACTCATGATAATATAATTTCCTAAAACTCTATATTCAAACTTTAATTTCTTAGATCTGGGGCTTTATATTATGCTTTTCTATAATTTTTTTTAAATTTAATAATATAAGAAATATTCAAAGTGTAATAAATATTTAACCATTTATATCAACTAATTCTACACAAAATTAGAGAAAACTATTAAATTATGGAAAGTAGTTAATCTTACCTTTTGGCCAATATTTTAATAAATATTATTTCAACATTTAAAGAAAGTTTTACTTGGTATATCATATATTTAAAATTTATCAAAAGAAAATATAAAATATTGATGTATAGAGAGCTATACTATTTATCTAATTAGGTAAGTATTGGTGAACTGTTTATATTAAGTGCGTTACCTTTTATATATATATATATATATAAACCCATGTTCCACATACTTTCAATTTAGTGATACTTTATATTTTACATGAATTTATCTAATATTTTGAATAATAAATAAATAAGGCGAGTGTGCAAAAACATGCAAACTAGATGAATGGGTAATGTATCAATTGTATCTACTTTAATTTTTTAAACTCAATTGGTAATAATATGATAACTTCAAAAAACTAATTTACAAATTATAAACTTATATTCTCATTTTTGATTTTTAATATATTAATTTTATATTATTGATAAATTATTTAAATCAAATGTTGTAACTTAAATATTGAGGTTTAAAAATTAATACAAGGTAAACACTAGGTAACACAGAACTATTTAACTTATCAAACAATGAAACAATAAGTAGCTCATTTTCTCACTAAAAGTATATGAGCAAAATTTTTTAAATATTGAATTTCTTACAAAATGCTCAAAAAAATATATATATAAATTTTAAAACAAAAATAAATAAATAAATCTTTTGATAAGTATATTTAATATCAAATACTTAATATTTTGTACAAATTATGTTACATATTTGGTACAAAATTATCAAAATAAATATAATAAATTTAAAAAAAAAAACTTATATATTGTTATATAAATTTATTTATTTCAATAATAAAACAATTCGTGGATTGCATGGAGTTCACTAATTGTAACGAAGGCCCACTGAAAATCAAATATTTTAAGTCCGACGTCTATAAAAAGTTAGCCCACATGCCGCACAACACCACATAATTATCAAGTTAATGACAATATATTATTAAAATTTTAGAAATACAAATATAATTTATTTTGTGAAATGAAAAAGAAGGCCTCTCCATGGCGATTGTCGGGCGGCCGACCCCCTTATTTTTATTTTTTTATTTTTACGTTATATATATATATATATATTTTGCTAAATTTGATAATGTCATCATGATAATTAATAATAAATTTATTTAGTAATTTTCTTAATTGATGGATGATTCCTTTTATTATTTGTTTATCATCTTATCTAATACCCCATTTGTTCCATAAATAAAGTCACAAGTTTTAAAAAAAATATTTTTAAAAATATTAAAACACGTATATTAATCAAATCATGTTATTTATATTTCTATAAGATTAATTTATGTGCGGTTATTCAAATTTTGAATGGTCTAAATTTTTTCTTTCTTCTCAAGTGGGAAATTTTTTAATTTACAAATTTTTGATATGTGACTTTGTTTTAAGACAAAAAAATTATTAATTAATATGCTCATTAATTATACGTTATTAATCAGAAATTATCATTTGTCCACCTTCAGAAGCATTTTAACCATTAAGCCAAACACACCCTAGCCACCTAGGAAAGTACGTGCACGTATTTTTTCTATAATTGGCGCCTTTTTACGGTTTCGCGCCCTGAAATCAAATTCCCAAATTTTCGATATAACCCTAGCCTGACTACTCATCTCTCTCCAATTCATCAAATCGCTCTGTCTACAGGAATAAAAACACTCTCTCTCTCCACAAATTGATTGTCACTCTAAAATTCGTATATCTTTTTGGCTTAAGAAAACCCAGTAGCTAAATTCAAGGGGGAAGATGTTCTACTCGAACACTTTGTTGGCAAGAAAAGGGCCGTTGGGGACTGTTTGGTGTGCGGCTCATCTACAGAACAGACTCAAGAAGTCTCACTACGCCTCCACTAATATTCCAACCACCGTCGGTTCGTTCCCTTTTAATTACACTCCAATTGCTTACCAATTTCATTGATGGGATCTGTTTTGATTTGTACCACTTCCTTTTTTGTTGTTTTTTGTGATAAAAATTGTTTTTTGGGTAAATGTGGGTGCGTGGATGTGTTTATTTGTGAGTGTCTTTGCTGCTTTTGTGAAGGAGATTGTTGCTTGATTTAATTTGTGTGGTAGTTCACTAAAATATTTTGGGAATTTGCTTTCTGATGTTTTGTGGGAAAAGATTGTTTCTTTATAGTATGTGTAGTATGTGTGATAGTTCTTCAAAATATATTTGGCGTTTGTTTAAAAATCAGACCTTTATCGCGTGTTGGATATGGATTTTATATCCAATGTCATGTTATGATTTTCCTTTCTGGAATATAGTTGCAAAAACCGAGCATCCAAATTCCCAAGTATAAATATGCACCTACCCTAAAATAGGGTCTTCAGATTGAAATACACGAGTCCAGAAGTAGTTTTGAATTGGTAATGGATTGGTTTTTATTTGGATTATGTGATCTTTCATTGCTATTATAGATAGACCATCTATTTAAACAGTATTTTGTAAGCTTTTGTATTGGTTTGATTGTCTTAAAATTACAATAAAACTTTCAAAACATGGCTTGGTTCTTGCTTTTGATGTCTAAGTTCTACTGCAAATTTTCAGCTTTATACGGATTTTAAAACTGCGTTTATTATCTAATTTTGTCTTGTAGAGCGCATCATGTATCCCGAAGTCCCCATAGCACTAAGAATGTCAGGCTATCTTTTAATCGGTGTT
The DNA here is from genome assembly GCA_032359685.1 of Pittosporum tobira. Lineage (NCBI taxonomy): Eukaryota > Viridiplantae > Streptophyta > Magnoliopsida > Apiales > Pittosporaceae > Pittosporum > Pittosporum tobira. The sequence goes on from JAUMHB010062828.1 coordinate 3,943, forward strand.
GTTCGGATATACTCGAAGCAAGTTGACTATTTTCTCCACGATTGTAATGTGATATTAATAAGGTTAAAAAACTCGTATGGTACTTCTGATGTAAATCTCCCTGAAAACGCCACTCATGCAACTCTGGAATCTGTAACTTTGCCGGACAATTTTCAACTTGATGCCTTGGATCTAGATAATAGCGTTGATTGGCAGAGGTAATTATCTGGAAAATTAATTTTGTCAATGTCATTAATATCTGTGGATGTTGATAAAAGTTGTTAATTTTTTTTAGGTCTCCTGATAATCATCTGAGGAGCGAGGATGAGATAACACTCGAAGGTAATGATATATTATTATTCTTGGCTTTTGTCTACGATAAATTTGTATACAATTTTCGTGGTTTTATTTAAATGTTTAAGCTTTGCAATCACTTCGTAGATCAAATTCCGGCTGGACAAGATCCTTATATTGTTGTTACTTTCAAAGAGGATGCTTTGAGGAATTCTTCTGGCTTGGGGGATTCTTCTGGATCTGGGCCCCAACCAATGGAAGAAGTGTACGTCTTTGCTATTTACGAAAAACTCCATACTTAATCCTGTCTTACTAAAAAAATTTACTTCAATTTGTCTTGCCTTTACAGTTCTGGTCCTTCAAATCCAGTGGGCACAGGCATGGGTTTCCAAGAACCAGATCCTATTAATCAGGAGAGAAATGAGTTGCTTACTGAAGATACCAATCCTCAGAATTTTCCGGAAATTGAAATTATGCGTGATGCTACTACCCTTGAATATCGGCTTGAAGAGGCTCCTATTTGGCCAGATCAAGGGGATGACAAAATGGAACCTGACACCGTCTTGATGGAGATTATTAAAGAGAAGGAAAATCAAACACCAGAAATTGAATTGGTTTCTGGAGGGCACACATTTCCATCCCCGCAGCGCCAAGAACCGGTTTCTGCCCCATCAGAGCAGGGACCTGAGATTTTTGATTCAAACACTGCATTTGGTGGGTTACAAAAATTTATTTATTTTTTGTTACATACTAACTCTGTCCCATATTTAGTGTCCCTATTTGACTTTTTTGGTCAAATTGGTACTCACAAACCAATAAATCATGCCATTTTAAAACAAATAACATAGGCGGAAAGACTATTACCATAATAAGTACATAAACGGTCAGTTTGACCATAAAAGTCGGATGTGGAATTTTACTTACAAGCATGTTTGCCTTGAGTTGCAGGGCATGCCACACCTGAAATAGCAGTTCGACCAACACCTCCACCAGCTGAGCAGCCGAGGGAAAGACGAAGAAGGAAAAGGCAACATTATGATGAGTTAACAGTAATTAGTAATAGGTAATTGATTGCTAATGATTTTTTTTCAAATTTCATTCACTGTGTGTAGAGTAAAAGACATGTAAGCTTGACCTCATATAATTTATATGAGGTCACTTCAAGTATGACAAACTTTAATCATTTAATTAATATCTAACTGTACGGATGTCAAGAGCATTTAAAAAGACTGGAGTACGTAAATTTCTATTCAATTTGGATTTGAGATAATGATGTAAAATAAGTTAAAAATAATCAAACAAAAGCCTTTAAAATATACTTATTTTACACCATTATAATAATGGTGTCCACATCTTCAAATTGAATGAAAATTTCGTATTCTATATCTTTTCATGCTTTTAACATCTTCACAGTTAGATTATTCAGTAAATGATCAAAGCACGTCGTATTTGAAGTGACCTCATAAATTATATGAGGTCAAGCTTATATGCCTTTTACCCATATATGTATGTACAAATTTAATTATTTTAATGTAATGGCATGGATATTTCAGGGTTATGAAACAGCGACTAGAAGATTCTAGTGATATTCGACGGAAAACGAAGGAATGCCCTTCGTCTGCTTTGGGAATCTGGAAATTGAACAAAAGATTGCAAAAAGATGCAACATTCTTTGAGCCCTTAATGACTGGTGAGTGTAGGTTTCCATGTTTGCACCTTGTGGTGTTTGTTTGTCTTTGGAGCCGATCGTAAAGTGGGTGTTTATAATTTTTTTCCAGGGTTGTGCGGTGATCTGTGTGATATTTACAAGAAAGACTTCATTTTGTCAAAACCTTATTTAGCTTTAGCAGAGGAATCTAATCCTTCTGCTCCAGAATCTTCTGAGCCAGTGAGTGATCCTGTTCTGGATTCTTCTGCGCCCAGTCATGATAACGATATTGAAATTGAGCGTCTTCGGAACTATGAAATTCCTGCTGGAAGTAATATACCACCTGAAATTATACAGTCTGAAAATAGAGATTTGCCTTCTCCCGCCAAGCCAATGCCTTCCCCAACTAGAAATGACGAGTTCACCCCTGCCTTTGGGACTGACATAAGCACACGGTCTGATTGGGTTGAAACGACTGTAGGGACCACACCTGACCTAGCAGCATCTACTGGATTCCTTGGGTCTGATATGGAAACGCCAATGACCTTTATGGAGGAACGTTTGGGCGTTGAGAACACTGGCCTTTCTGATATCCCCGAGCTGGTCAATTCTGCTGATGGGGTATGCTTATTATTTTTTATTTTCTTGTTAAATTTTAAAGATTTCACCTGGCCTGACTTGAACTATTTTTTCCCGTAGGACCTTTCTTTTCTGGCTGAAGATGATCATACCCCAGCTGGTAAGGTTACAGCGTAACCCTTTATAGTAGTATTTTCAGTGGTGTGTATATATATATATATATTATAATAAATAAATAAAAGATTTATATGGGGTTAAGTAGAATTTCATGTTTTCTGCATTATACTTGTTAATCAACACATCTGCATTTGTGTTCAGGTTCACAACAGGGAACTCCTGATTACTTCTTAAAAAAGCATTCAGGAGCATCCGGTGTTGATACATTATCTGTGAGGACGAGGTAGTTTTTCCAAAGATTTGTTTCTCCTTTATATTTATATATATATGGTGTTATCTTTTCTAAAAAATTGTTTCTCAAAAGAAGTTTTTTCTTTTTTAGTGACCTCTGTATTTTTTTTCCCCCCTAAATGTTTATAGGGCTGTGGCTCAGTTTCTTAAAAGCAGATCGTCAGTCACGCCTATGTCAGAAAACCAATCTGGAGATCTTAGTTTGAACAAGATCTTAGAAGGAAAAAGAAAAAAATTATGTGCTCGAATGGTCTTTGAGACACTGGTAAGTCTTCACACTTTCTATTCTAACTGCTCAATTAAGTTCTTCCTCCATTCTGCAAAAAAGAGTCTCATTTGCAATTTTTTTTTTCTTGCAAGATGTCAGTCCCACTTATGGTGATCATAGTTTAAAATCATCCAATGTCCTCAGCTATAACAAAACAATTTCACTATCATGTCACCATTAACTAATAATCTAGAGGGGTAAAGATGGAATAAAAATTGTATCGTCGAAGTTTGCAAACTTAGCAAAGTTTACTCTTTTTTGTGGAAAGGCGAAAGTAGTAATCAGTGTGAACTGTTAACTATTTTATCATATAAGCAAGAAGATTTATCTTGTTAGATGTTTAAGTTAACAACTGTCAGAAAGGAACCCAAATTTATGAAATAAGAGGCTAATGTCTGATATATGTTTGTGTAATTTCCTGTGGGTCCCTTTAGGTTTTGAAGGATTGTGGACTTGTAGATCTCCAGCAAGAAGAACCTTATGGTGACATCACTTTAAAGGTTACGCCAAAACTTTCAAAGGAGCAGTTTTCCAGCTAACGAGCTTGGCAAGTCTTGGAAGTATCTCATGTGAGAAGCTAATTTCCGTAAGATACTGTTTATGATTTCTTCTGCATATTAAGTTTTAATACGTTTTGATATTCTTAATTTATTTTTATATTTTGTTTGCAGTTATATTAGATTTACATTGTATAAATACATTTTCATTTCACATTTTAATATTGTATTTGACACAAGTCATATATTTCTGAAATGCAGCTGGGATTTGTAAAGGAGCTCTGATTCACAACCGTATAGACAGAATTGTAGCTTATGAAATGAAGTTGGATTTTACCAGGGCCAGTGGCAAATCATAATCTTGTTTAGCCCTAATTTTTACATTCTTGGAGTTGATAGTGATGATGCTAAATTATTGTAATCAGCAGCAGCTGCATCTGTTCCTTTCTCTTTGTTTTACTTTTTATTTTCTTTGACATTTTTTTTTGTTTTTGCTTTTTTTTTTTTTTGTTTTGGTTCAATCTCTTTGTATTTCTGGATCTAACTGATTTTTTTTTTCGAAACTTGGGTGTAATTAAGAAATCATTTGCCCTTTTTAGATGATTGAAGAATATCTTACGAAAAGATTTCACCTTCTTATGACATGAATAATGAAAAAAATAAAAATAAAAAATGAATATGATTTTGAGTAAGCCTCTCCCCCTGGTCTTTCTTTAGCCTTTCTTTCTAAATTAGAAAGAAAATGACAGGAAAAAATTTCAGAGAAGTGAAGAATCTACCAAGGAAAAGTTCATTTCCCTTTCTAAAATCTGTTGGACGGAATTTACAAGGTCAGTGAAAATAGTGTTGCATTAAAAAAATATTAAAAAGAAAAAAATTGTTTTTATATTTACGTGCTTTAAAATTTGTGTTATACAACCGTTAAAAAAGTGTTAACATTTATTTTGGGACGGAAGGAGCATATGTAATATGATCAATGTATATATATTTTGTATATTTATTACAAAAATTATGTACTTTTCGTAATTCATATAACAATTTTAATTTATTTTACAGAGTTGTGATTCTTGTATGAATAAGAAAGTGTTAAATCTTACTGAAAATGCATAATTACGTCCATATGTCATACATATTCTCCAACTTTACGATTAAAAAGAGTGACTTCCAAAAACAGATTATCAATAATCAATATGAAATAATTTTACATCGTCAAACCATCGTTGAGAATAATTATTGATTATCTTCACAACCCATAATAATAATTATTGATCAATTGTAAGTATAACAACAATTCTTGTAATAAAAAATATTTTTTTTAAACCGATTAGCCTGCTGAAGGTGATAATATAGCCTCATAATATGTACGAACTTTGTGCACATCTTCTTTAGGATATGCTTAGGAGCTATCTTTGTTTTTCTTGAAATATTTCATTTTACTTAGATGATAACATAATAGATTTAATAATACGCTAAGATATTTGGTCTCTTAGTACCTCACAGTTGTGTTTGGTTGGAACATGAAAACTTGTTAATTTGTAACAACTGAATGATTATAAATCAATTAATTTTTTTGATTAATTAATTTGAAACAAGTATATACTAGATTTAATCAATTAATTTGATTATAAATCCTAAAATTAAAAATTGACTTATTTTCTTATTTTTTTGTTTGGATCTTGCAGGAAAGAAAATCATGTCTCTAAAATTCATTCAATAGTGAACTCCAAATTGTACACGGTTTCAACTAGCACCTCACTTTTGAATGTTCTCACCGATGATACTGAAAGTTTTCATGTTACTCTTTTTCGGAGAAATCGCAAAAAAAAAAAAATTATACAACAAGAACCAACACAAATTGCAGAAATGGATGCACAACAACGATGTGAACTTCTTGAAGACTGCAACATGAAACTTGCAAACATAAACTTCTATCTTTATCTAACACGCACAACAAAATCGAACTACAAGTGGAACGTTAAAAGACATTCAAGATGCATGATCAAGCAACACCGCTACTTAGAAGATGCAAAAACAACTACTGACTTTTGCAATGAGCTTCGCCAATCTTGTACAAAATATAGCATCTTTTGAATTTCTTATGAAGTAGCTAATAGATGTTTTTGTAAAAGGTGAATGTAGTTACCACTATTTAGAAGATAAGAAAACAACTACTAAATTTTGGAACTAGGATCGCCAATCTTGTACAAAACATAACATCTTTTGCATCTCTTATCAAGTAGTTAATAAATGTTTTGTAACATGTCAATTTAGTTATCTATAAATCAACTACTAAATGACATATTAACTATTTTAAAATACTACGCGCGTAGCGCGTACACTTTTATCTAGTAGAAGGAAAAATGAGATAGAGGAAATGTTGGGGAGCCCATAAATGTACCCGGAAAAGTGCTAAATTAACTCCTACGGTCCAAAATGAACTCATACAAATTCTATTATAGTAGAGTAACTCAAGCTAAGATTGTGGACTCCAATAGTAAATTTTTTATTTTTCCCGGTGGATGAACCAATAGAATTCAAGAATCATTGTGGAAGTAAAACATCATAACACATGGCCACAATTCAAAGTCTTAAGAACTCTTATTCTCAGCTGTCGATGAGCTTCAGAGACAAATGTCATAGACAAGCATTTCACTAGTTACTATAGTGCAACAGTACTTATTAGCTTAGTTTTAACGTAGCATAATATCAAACTTAACGTTACATGTTCCGAAGGAAATTATATTTCCTTAATTCCCGGTAAGAAGGGCATCGATTTTGCTTTCAACATGAGCTTCGTGGTCTTCAAGGCGACCTTTAATAGCATCGTTCTCCCAAAGGATCAATGTTGGAACACCTTTGAGCTTGAAAGTTGAATCGACTCGCAAAGGATGCTGAGGATTCCTCCATGTGGGCCGATCTCCAACATAGGCTCTCAGAAGTACCACATCATCAGAGCTTGCTTCCAGCTTTTTGTTGATTACTGGTTCAGCTCTCACACAATCTGGAAGCACCGGTAACACAATTATATGCACATTACACAAAATTGAGAAAAGAAAAACAAATAACAGATGCTCATAACTGTAAGGGTTTGATTCCCCAACAAATCAGCTCAGAGTAGTAGATCCAGAAAGAGCAAATTTCCTACTTCACTGCCAAAAAAAGCATAATTTGAATTGCAACAAAATTGCTCTGCCCTAACCACATAAAATATGTCAGGTTAGGAATGCCGGATTTTCCTCCACTGAGACCCAATATAACTGGGTGACACATATTTTGGCCAGAGTCGTATTTGCTTTTTTGTTTTTTTTTGCCCCTTCCTCATTCAATACAGCCATCATTTTCCATCAAATTTTTCCAAATTTCAGCATACTAGGAGAAAGGTGTCAAAGATTTGCTTATTCAATAAAACACACTACACCGCTCGGTTAACCTGAAGAAGGTAATTTCAATAGCATCATTTCTTTTTGGTAATACACGAGGACAAGGTGCTCATCAGGTTGAATTTTATACGTATCCAGAATGCAAATGTGTACACCAACAAGGAGCTAAAAGAAGCCAACAAAAAAGGAAAGGGCGCTTTAGTTTTCGTCTATAAGATTGCATTTTTTCCTTTTCCCATTCCATTTTTTCAATTTTTTTTAATGAAAAGTTGTCTAAAAGGTACTACATCTAGTCCCATTTTGACTTTTCGAAGTCAATTGATCAAATTCTAAACTTAAAATTCTAAACTTAAAATTCAAAACTAGTGTGATTCATTTTAAGTTCGGAAACACAAACGTTGTAATTAGCAGAGCTTTTTAGATACTCCCTAATCCTCCATTCCATAAAATGGTCCAAATTGTGATGTTTTAACTTAATCACAACAATTTTAAAAAGTCAAAATCGGACTCTGATAACCACATAATAGGAAATGACCCAACTCAAATCCTAACATAAAAAAGAAAATCGCAAGCCAAGAACATACTTTATTGAACAAAATTAAGCATGAATAATTGGGTATATACGGTAGAACTAAATGATAAATAAGGGATCAACATAATATGTATATCAATTGTAAGAACTCTGAATTACCGGGGCACCAGCTGCGAGAGGTAGACGGGTCAATGTCAGCCAAGAAGAGAATGAAATTAGCTTTGTTCTTTGGGGCTTCGGATTTGAATTTCTCGAAAATCCCATCAAAGATTGATATGGTGGCTTCCAACACTTTCAACGGCATCTTCGCAAGGTGAGCTTTCAATAATTTAGGGCTTAAGAAAATCTTGGTTTAGAGAATTGGATACGGTACGCACTTCGACAATTTAAGCGAGTAATCCTACAGTCCTACGGAACCAAAAAAATTCCGCGAGACACACAATGGCCATGATACCGTTTATTTAAAAATAGTTTATTTTATTAATCATTTTTTAAAAATAAATTAAAAATATTATTGTATTATACCAATAATTTTCCAAAAATTAATTAAAAAAAATTATTTTTAAAAATAAATTGCAATCACAATCAATTAAAATTATTTATAAAATTGTGTTTATTAGAATCCAGTTATGAGAAATATATACCATTTTTTTAAAATAATGGGTATTTTGAGTTAAAATGGATTTCAAGAGACACATTTACTAAAATATCTTCTACTTTTATGTTCTCATTAATCATTTTGCTTTATTTTTTCCAGACAATATAAACGGTAATTATATTATGTGTTAGAAAATCGAACATTTTGATCCAAAATTTATAATAATATATTATCATTTTTATCATTTATTACTTCATTCACAGTCATATGTCATAAAATGTCTCATTTTAATTTATAATAGAGTTCAAACTATAAAAATGGAAAATAAATCTAACCTCCCCATTTCGAAAATTATTTCCCTGTAGAATATATTTATGAGCATTGTTAGAGGATTTAAATTTAAGGTCTTAAATATTACCAAACCTATAGAATGGAGGGAGTACCCCATAACTGTGTTTAACCCAATAAAAGAGATTTGGCTCCCCGCATCATATCTTCCACCCAATACACCAAAAATTACTACTTCTGTTTTGAAATAAAAGTCATAGTTTTTTTTTTTTTTTTTTTTAATTTTTAATACGAATTTTAAGACGTTCTAAAACTTATATATACACTGTATACCTTGAGGATGCCATGTACTTTCAGAGTGATTTAGAAGATCTTTGCCGAGTCAGAGTTGCTGTATTTGCCTTCCCTCTTTAGTCTAGGATCTCTGCACGAATGCTTCTCTCAATTGAGCAAAATTATTGATAGAGTGTAATGGGATTTATAGCATCTAGTTTCATGTCATTACTTTGAGGGTGATTGAAAACAACTTACATATACAATGCAACATCACTGTAGTCGTAGAAACTCATTTTAGTAATGTAGGTATTTATGTGGTTAGGGGGTCAGTTATGTCATGTTAAGTCACCGATTACTCTAATAGTTTAAACTAATAGAGAAAGAGTTCGACAATGCTATTATGTTTATAACGCTTCTCCTCACTTGCAACTTGTGAGAGGGTCAAATCAAAATGCACATGCACTATATAATAAAAGGCAATGTGCGGTCAGGTCAAAATTCGAACTCAAGACTATACACACTCAAAATTTTGATACCATACTGAGTCATTAACTACTTCAATAGTTTAAACTATTAGATATCTTCTATTCATTTAATATTCCTAACTTCGGGATTACTGCGGTGTTATCGGATTTTTCATTCTCGATGTCATCGGTGACACTTAACACGTGACTGTAAAAACGCCCCTTTTTGGACGAGCCATATTTCTCCAAATTTTCTAGGCCTTTTCAAATACGTTTAGTTATCCCATTGTTTGTCTCGATTGTCGACTTTTTCGGTGGGTTAGAACACTTACATAGCACACCATTATTGCTTTCCTGTGAGAGGTGGATCACCGTTGTTGTTTTTTTTTTTTTTTTTTATTTGGGTGTTCTTATTGGCAGAGCCAGAATTTTATTCCACTGGGACGCAAATATCATAAATTAAAAAAATACAACCCAATCATTATATAAAATATTTAACAGTGTAATTATTGTGATATTTGGATTCTTAAAATTTTTGATATAATAACTACTCTTATATTTTGAAATAGAAAAAATAATAAATATATAAAAAATAAGGGACATTTAAATTATTGGGAGTGAAAATTAGGATTTTTCAAATTTTAATATAAAATTAATGACTCACAGCAAAGTGAAAATCTTATTTAAATTATTTTATTTATTAATAAGTTTAATTTATTCCATTTTTTTTTAATATACATATAATTTTAACATCTATATTTATATATATACAAAATTTTAAAAAATTCAATAGGATCAATTGCTCCACTGGATACTCTTTGGCTCCGCCTCTGGTTGTTGATAAAAAGTAGAGAAAAAGCAAAAAACATTGATACAAAGTGAAGAAAAACAAAAAGACGTGTTGAAAAGGAAGCGTTGAAAAGGAAAGCTCTCTTTCTTCATATTAATAAAAGAAAAGAAGGGCCTATAAATAGGTTTTATATCATAACACACTAACTACGACTCCTATAAAGTAGTACCACAATTAAGACATTAACTCTATTACGAATTAAATAACATAGCATACTAACCACGACTTCTATAAAGTAGCACCACAATTAAGACTTTAACTCTGCTACGAATTAAATAACAATATTTCTAAAGGCTCGGTCAAATCCACCAACAACTAGAACTTCCAATGAATATTAATAAATATGAAATAAAACATTTAAATCTTAACACCCTCCCTTAAA
>JAUMHB010062839.1:2426-27463 GCA_032359685.1 Pittosporum tobira
GTTTGGGTTTGGGTTTGGGTTTGGGTTTGGCTTGGGCTTTTAGGCCTTGAGATTGAGATAGCAATTTTTTTTTTACGGTGTTAAAGAATAAGAGAGATCTAAGGTATCTCAAATTCGCATTAAGCCTAAAACACTTATAAATATTCGGACTTGAATGAGAAAATTTGACCCTTTCAATTTAGTGAGTTTCTTATGATGCTTTCGAGGCCGGAGGCTGCTTCGCGCGAGGCATTCTCTTCCATCTGGTCAGCTAATTTATTGCTCAAAAATGTGTAATCATAATGTTAATTGGTTATCATAGCCAGCGTTCTCAGCATTAACTACATATGAGTAAATTAGCGAAGGAAAAAGGGGAATCATTTTGGGGTACTTCACATAGCATACCTCGGACGACATCTATATCTATCCATCTATCTATAAACACAAACACCTAAAAATTAGGTGAATTAATCTAGATTTTTAATTTACATTTTCATTACATTTTATATAGAATTATTTTTCAAATTCATATTCCGCTATACGACTTAGTGGAAATAAAAAAATACATTTTGTCATGACTCACTGAGTCAATTTAGTGTTCATGACAGTCAATAAATTGGATAAGTACAATTTGTAATGGTGAAAATCCCACTGTCTAGCCAATAAAATTTAAAATTAATTACAACTTCGTTGCAATTAAATTCTACATCATATATCTCTCCAGAATCTCAGTGGACTTCACAAAACTTGTGTAATGCCATTGATTCAATTTTGGCAGCTATTTGTTTGTTTGATTTTCCTGCAGATTTTTAGTTGGCAATTAAGATTTGTTTATATGATGCCCTTGAACCTTTTTTTTTTCAAACTTATAAGCCGCCCATCAACTATATATATGTTAAACCATGCAGATTATGACGGTGCAAGGTATCCGATTAATGAACTTTGTCAGCAAAATAGAGAATTAGCCAATTAGGTATTTGTGTTTTACTGACTTTGATGCTATCAGCGTCTACTACTTTATGTTGCCTTTGGATTTGAACGAGGATCTCCTTGCCTTGAGTTATGTAATACTATCTCCATCCCAAAATTATAGAATTTTTTTTTTTTTATACGTTTTAAAATCAGAGATAGTTAGTACCATGAAACACCGACATATTCCTAACTTATCACTTCATTACAAATATAGATGATATTTTACACAATCTCTAATAAAATTCCTTTAAAAACACTTTTATTAAAAATTGCGATAGTACTTTTATTTTTAATAACTTTTTTATTTTAAAGTATCTATAATTTTGTAGCGGATGGTTTAATGTTTTATTGTTGCAGTAAAAAAAAAGGAGTCAGTCTTGCAATTTGGTTACAGTCTACAAATATTAATATATATATATATATATATATATATATATATATTTGTGCAGTATATGTCTCCCCATATACGTGTGTATCTTGTGTCTATATTGATTGTGGTATATTTGGTATGTTCGATGGCACACAACACAGTAGTATACCATGTTGACTGTAATTTGGATATTGATTGTAGCGAAGATTCCTGATGAAGATTCATTATTGCCAATGAACCGACAATGTGGGAAGCCTTCCAATGTCCATTATGAAAAATGCATTTATCGATATTTTACTCCTAGCTCTTATTAAGTTTTCAAGAAATGTTCTAACATGGTACCAAGTGTTTTTGTTTGTTTTTCTATTTATTTTCTTCTTTTGCATACATGGTGTGTAAATAGATAATTACATCCTAAAGTAATATCAGACATTTGAATTTTAAAATATATTATTTCGTATCTCGTCCGAACAACACTGGATATTTGTGTTAGTTCGTTCAATTACTAGGCCACAATCTTAACATGTTGCTTTTATGATGTTCGTAGATGTACTATGCTATTTTCCTCCTCATTTGAAAACAACTTAAAGTTTATTTATAAATTTAAATGAGTTAGAAGCTGTGAAAGAAGAGAACATATTCACTAATTTTTTAAAATAAGTTAAAAATACTGTTGTATTCAACTTATAATTAATTTTTTTTAAAATCAGCAAAAATAAATAATTTTAAAATAATTTATTTTTAAAAATAAAGTATAAGTTGTGCCAAACTAAACCTTACGTAATGTAGATGATGTTAATCCAGTTTTATTTTATGTCAAAAGGAAGTACACCCGGGTGAAAAGTACTTGCACAATGTTTACCACATGTTACATCTTGAATTACATGTAAATGCACATGATACTACACGTAATACTTACGGCTGAAATTATTAATTAAGTAGTATGGTACCTCTTATGCATTGTTATCTTCATTCTGTTGAATTTAGGTATCAAATCATATAAATTATACTATAATTCTAACCTGTAATGTTGTTGAATAATTATTATGAAATTGATTCGAGGTACTTCCTCCTATCCAGATTGATTTCCTTCGAATTCCTGTAATATTATAAAATGACAAGAAATAAATATATATGTATATGTGTATATCCTTTCAAGAGAGAATTTCTGCAAGTGATTATCTTGCTCTCATCGGCCAGACTAAGTTCTTTAACATGCCTCACCCGTAACATATTTTGAGGATTTTATAGTGAAGGCGTAAGACCCTTGACATACCAAATTTTAATCCTACTAATTCACACTACAATGAACTTAATTAATTCAATGAATAATAACTAGGTTCATGTAACTTGCAATTATGAAGTTGCGCCCTATGCAATTCATAAGACTGAACAAATTTAAGAAATAATGTTCCCCCTATTGAGGCCTTTCTGTATATACTTCGCAAGTATAGACCTAATAGGGTAGTTGTTCTCAGGGTAAAACTTGTAAGTACTCACGATCAACAATATAATGATTAGTAATTTAAATATACCACCATAAATGCGCTTACAATTTGTTCAAGTATTATAATAACAACATCGAAACATGGACAACTCCATAATTCACTCCATATTCTGAACATGACAATTGAATATACAGGAAAAATATCAATTGAAGGGATCTTCCAAGTTATCTTTCAATGTCACTTATTGGATAAGAATTTCCTATTATTGAGTATATACCTTATTTAGAGGTGATAACTGAATCGTTATCAGGATAAATCATTTGACACAATATACAACTTATAGATGTTTTAGAGGCTTCTTGAGATACATGAAGTCATATGCAATCAAAAGCATAGGCACACTCGATTTATATGGTAAACAATGCAACACAACTTACTTCTACTATTCTATATAATTGGCAACACATCACAGAGATTGTATTATGAGTTAGTATAACTCGAATGCCTCATAAATCAAATATAAGATTTAACCCTTTTCATATCTTACAATCCTTCTCACTTTATCTAGTAAAATTTATCAAATTTTGATAAATATATGCCAATTATTTTAACAAAAACAAAAGATTTAGCGACAAAAATATAAAAGAATTTTGACTCGTCCAAAATCCAACAATCTGAAGATAATTTAGAACAACCTTTTGTTACTTATCTTCTTAGTCAAATGATAATGAATTATTACTCTAAACAATAATCCCTAGAGTTCATTACGACCCTATGTATCAAATATTTGTAGTAACCAACTTTCATGTCTATATAAAAAGAAATTCAAATTACTTCTAGTATGTCATGATACCAAAACAAGAAAATTGAATTTTGATTCCCATTATCTTTATGTAAACACAATACCATTTCTTAATATAATTGTATAAAATCTGATATTCCAGTAGTCTAAAAGTGTGCTTGTCAAATTTACGTATTCTATTATTATTCCCACTATTAATTAACCTTATTTGATGTTACTCCGCAAATATTTATATAACCCTGAAGATTGACTTCGTACTTAGTTTTCCTATTATACTTTTATCCAATGTGAGTTTAGTAAATGCTGGATCAACATAAATCAGGTCCTTATAACCATAAAAATGCAAGGAGCATATCAACCCCTTATTTACAATAAATGTAATTTATTTTATCTAGGAATTTAGGGTATAAGATATCAGACAAAGAAAATCCATCACAAAAAAAATAAATAATGACATTCGAAATAAAACTATCATGTATAATAATATTCACGTACCCGATGGAGATTAATGAATATTATCCTAAATACATATAAAATAAAGTATCTCCTGTATATAATAAAATTCATTTACCCGATTGGAATTAATGAATATCACTATAAAAATACATAAACGAAAGTATCTCACATAATGAAATTCACGTACCCGATGGGGATTAATGAATATCACTATAAAAACACATAAAAGAAAATATCTTATATAATGAAATTCATGTACTTGATGGGGATTAATGAATATCATTAACTAAAGAAAAAAAAATCCTCATTACTCGCTGAAGATTTTCCACAAAATTATATATATAAATCACAAATTATACTTATATATATAAATCACAAATTATACAATTCGCATTACCCGGTAGGGATTTTGCAAATTACATCACAAGACAGACATATAAATAAAAAATATATTATAAATTAAACAACTCTCATTACCCGATGAGAATTTTGAAAATTGTATAATCTATAATCAAACAATTATCATTTATGATAATAATAACACTATTTTTTTACTATGCAAAATACTAATATTTTCAAAAACAATTATTCAAATAAAATAAATTCTTAACTTTCATTAATAATAAATAATTGATCTAATTAATTTAATTAGCAGAGTATAATCAAAGTTGTAGATGTTTGTAACACCTTGCATAGTACTACGTGCACATATTACATCTCTAAAAGAAATATTATGATATTTTTCTTTAATAAAAACCAAACTGAATCATATCAAAAAAATAAGTTACCAACTCAAATTCATTAGCTCATTCATATGAATTTAATTTTCACTAACTATTTCAACCTAATTACGCTGAGAGACACCAAAAACCAATAAATTAAAATAAATATTTTGAATCAATATTCCTTTACTCAAGATTACAGTCTCAGTAACGAGCAAAAATACTTAAAACTTTGACTGAAACAAATTCACTCAAAAATTCACCGTTTAAGAAAAAAATCCAAAAAATTATTATAAAGAGAGTAACCCGTACGACCATAATTTGAATGACAAATATATCATAGAATTATGGTATCTAATTAAGTTTAAATCAGAAATCCAATCAGTTGTATTTGTTAGACTTTAGGTATCAAATTATATAAATTATACCATAGTTCTAACCTGTAATATTGTTGAATCGTTGGTTATGTGTTTTTATGGTATATTCATTAATCCTCATCGGGTATGTGAATTACATTATATGAGATGCTTTATTTTATATATTTTATTATAATATTCATTATTTCCCATTAGATAAATGAATTATACATGATAGTTTTTATTTAAATGTCATTATTGATTTTTTCTGTGTGGTGACTTTTATTTGTCCGATATCCTATACTCAAAGTTTTGATAAAATAAATTACATTTATTGGTAGTAAGGAGTTGACATGCTCCTAGGATTTTTATGGATATAAGGACATGATTTATGTTGATGTAACATTTATTAAACCCACATTGGATAAAAGTGATAATATGAAAACTAGGTATGAGGCAACTCTTAAAGGTTAATTATTTACAAAGAATATCTAAAAAGATTAATTGATAGTGGGAATAATAATAGAATGTGTAAGCTTGACAAGAAAACTTTTATACTACTGGAATATCAAATTTTATACAATTATATTAAGATATGGTATTGCGTTTACATAAAGAAGGTGGAAATCAAAATAAGTTTTTCTTATTTGGTATCATGACATATTGGAAGTAATTTTATTTATTTATTTTTTTCCCGTGGAAGCTGGCTATTACAAATGTTTGATTCATAAGATATTGGCGAATATATATTAGGTACATGATTGTAAGGAAGTTTTGGTCAATTCGATCTGGATTATTATTTAAAGGAAAGGTTCCTTATCCTTTGAAATTATCCTAAATTATCTTCATATTGCTAGATGAGTTAAAAGTATAGATTTGTTGCCAAATTTTTTGTTTATGTTAAAATACTTAGTATATATCTCTCAAAATTCTATAATTTCAGTAGAAAAAGTGAGAAAGGTGGTAGAACATGAAAAGGATTAAATCTTATATTTGACTTATGAGACATATGAGTTATGCTAATTTGGATTACAACATGTCTCTGTGATATTTTGTCAATTATATGGAATTGTTGAAATAAGACATATTATATTGTCTACCATATAAGTCGAGTGTGCCTATGGTTTTGACTGCATATGAACTCATGTATCTCAAGAAACCTCTAAAACATCTATGAATTGTATATTATGTCGAATGATTTATCTTGATAACGATTCAGTTATCGCCACTAAATAAGGGATATATTCATTAATAGAAAATCCTTGTCGAATAAGTGACATTGAAAGATAACTTGGAAGATCCTTTCAACTGATAATTGTCATGTTCGAATTATGGAGTGAATTATGGAGTTGTCCATGTTTCGATGTTATTATAATATTTGAACAAATTGTAAGTGCATTTATGGTGGTATATTTAAATGACTAATTATTATATTGTTGATCGTGAGTACTCACAGGTTTTGCCATGAGAACAACTACCCCATTAGGTATACCCTTGCAGGGTGTATATAGAAATGTCTGGGAACGTTGTTTCTCAAATTTGTTCATGCCTATAAACTGCATAGGGCACAACTTTTTAGTAGCTAATACTCAAGCTGGGAGGAAATCTTGCCTTGGGTTCCGAAGATCTGAATATGTTATGGACAATATAACTTCTGGATATGACTTTCCTTATTTATTGTTTCTCAGTCTTAATTTTAAAAATATATATTGTGTAGACCTAGGTCAACAACATTAATATACATTTTTTAATTTTGAGGCCTTTCATCCCAAATTCTCTAGCTTAATATGTTCTTCTCATTGCACGAGTAATTATTATGTTTGAAGCTCAAGTGACAGCCTTGTATTGCTTAAAAAGTGAGATTTATTAATAAAAATATCGTAAAAATATCAATTCTTATTATATACGGAGTATCTATTTTTTGTACAACGTCATGCATTATTTCAATTATTTCTTAAAATATATGAACTTTGAAGAGATATTTCCGTTGTGTTATCACTAATAAATGAGTAAACACTTTAATGACGATAATATTGTTATGTAATTATAATGATAAATTCGAGAATACAATTTGATTTTGTATTAAAAAAAATATATAATACATAAAAACTTGTATTAGCGAAAAGGAAAAAAGTTGTACATCCTATAGTAAGTTACGAATGTGAGGACTTGAACATCATTGATCATATATTGATAATTATTGAATACTGTATAACAATGGCACAAAAAATATATATTTTCTAGTTCCAATCGTATTCTGATGACACATTAATAAAAATAAAATTTTATTTTTATTATAATTACGGAATATTATTATGAGAAAGTCGAAAAGCATCCCTTATTCCATATGCAATGAAGAGAAAGTATCATAGAGTCTAGAGTTGGGGAGAGGCTCAAGGGATCTAAAAATAGATGAAGCTATCATAAAGTATGAGTTCGGGGAGAGGCTCAGTCTAGGAGATCTAAAAATAGACCATACTTCTCAAGAAACCCAATCTTTGTACATCGGCCTATTAATGCTTCCTACCTATTCACCGGTCAAATAACTTACAAGTGACCCATTAACGCTTCCTTACCTTCCAAATGACCTTAAATAAAGGATATTTTTTTTTAAATACATGTTTAATTACAATTTTAACATTTAAAAAAATAAAATAAAATTTGAGATGACATAATATTTTATTTATATTTGTAATAAAATGAGAAATTAAAAAAAATACATAACATTTTATTATCTCTAATTTTGAAACATACTATAAATGAGTAATTATCTCTAATTTTAAAACACAAGTCATATTTTTTTAAAAAGTACAATTTGAGCTATTTCTCTTTTATGTTTTATACGAAAAAGATAATAAGATTCCTACGTTAAGACGTTATTATCTTATGTTGTCGTCCATTTCTATACATTCTGATTTTTAAGTACAAGATATTTTGTTTTTTTATAAAATTAGAGATAATAATTAATTTTTGATTCATTCTTTAATTATTAATATATATTTATTTTTATTATATAAAATAACTTGAAGTTTTGTACATACTAGTGCTACATGCATAAATAAATTGGGAATAGTGATACCACTACTACACCCACAAGTAATATTAAATAAAAGATATATTATTTTGTTAAAAATTGTGTTTCTTAAATTCGTAAATGACAGAAATCTGGACCACGAGAATGGAGGTTTGACTAGAATTAATTGTACTGGATCTCAGGCCTATCTGTAGCCCAAACAAGTGGAGCCCAATACGCTCTTTTCGGAAAGCCTCAACTACATACTATTCAAAAAAGACTACTTATGTTTTACAAAATTAGCTTCACTTCTAATAATTATTTTTTTTTTATATTTTTTTAATATTACTTATTTTTTACTGGAAAAAAAAATTATAAATATTTGTTTTACTCAAATTAAGAAAAATAAAAGAGAACAACAACTCTAGACCATTTATAAATTGAATAGACTCACATAAACAAAATGTAAATCACAAAATTATATTGATATATGTGTGTTGTCATATTCTTTTAAGAATAAAAATAAATTAGACTTACGAATTTTTTCAGGACGGAGGAAGTGTTTTTTTATTTTTTTTTATAATTATTCTTCAAAAAATTTATCAGAAATATGTTTTATAAAAACTATCATAGAAAGTCAATTTACTTGTGACTATCAAAGTTAATTTTCAACCATTTGAACCAACGAGATAATATTATGTTTGGTTCATATTTCTTACGGAAAGTGAAAATAATAAAAATTTGCATTGAAATTTAGTAGTGGTTGAAATGAAAGGTTAACTAGTCTTATAATTTAAGTTTGAGAATGAGGAAATAAATGGAATAAAATAGATGAAATCTACCTCTTTAAATAGGAATAAACATTCACTTCTCATTCCATCATCCTCTTCATTTTCAACAAATATTTTTAAGACTAACAACATATTTTCTTCTAACCACCACTGAATTTCAATATAAAAATTCATTCCGTTCCATTTACTTAAGGAATGAGAACCAAACGCAACATAAGTGTTTGTTATTTTTAAACATGTTTTCTTGTTATGAAAATTTTGAAATTTAACAGTCTATCTTTAAAAGAATTTATAGGTAAATTTATTTAATTTTCATTTATTAGTGTCTTTATTTACAATTAATTCTCAAATATCTAAAGGGATACTATTATATTAGTTATACAATATATGTAATTATATCATAAAAATTTATAAGAAAAAATATTACATATTCGGATAAGTATGGAAAGTCAAGTACTCCTTAAAATATTAAATATAATAGAACAATATAAAAATAAATTTTTTGTTAAATTACAATTATTTTTTCCCTCCATCAAACTTTTATTATCCTACTTTTATTTTTAGCTTGTTCAAATTTATTTGTCTTCTTTTATTTTTGAACTATTTTTGCTCATATTTCTTGAATACTACCCAGTCTTTTTATTGAAAATGATAAACACTTTTTTTTTTTTTTGAAAATACTACACAAGACTCTGTGCAACTCTCTTTCTTTATATAAATATATGTGTGTGTGTGTGTGTGTGTGTGTATTTTGTGATTAAAACAATAAAATTTGAATGGAGGGAGTTTAGGAGACTAGAGATGTTATTATTATTCTAAGCTGGGGAATAATAACATTCATTTACAATCATTGTAGTATAACGGTGAGTATATATATAAAGTTATTTTGGAGATTAACATATGGATTAATGTGTAGGTTTAGGATTTGGATTATTAGTTCAAAACTTTCACATGATTATGTTCTTGAAAAAAAGTACTCCATAGATATTTATAACCTTCGGTTCCATGTTCGAAGATATTATTTGCAATTATTCTTAGTGAAATGATAAAAAAAAAATAGGTAAAACAACTTCTTAAATGCACAATAACTCACACAAAATAATTGATTTGGTCAGAAGAGGTATTCAAACCTAACTGTAAAAGGTGGAGCCCTTAGTTGATGTTATGGAGCAGTCCAAACTGTAATCTTAGTATTTACTAGTTAGATGCGATGAAATTAATGTTCATTTGTTTGTAATTATATATATATATATATATATTTACTACAAATTATGTTTTTTCTTTCAACATCAGTCCACAATTATTAACCGTGAATTATGAAAATCCATATCCCCGACCTAGCAGCCTGGACTAACTCAATGCACTACTAAACAGAATTCTTAATTTCAGTGACCCAGACACGAATGTTTTTAAATACTTTAATCTTTACCTCAAAAATTAAAGGAAATATTCCATATGTCTCATATTAAATGTAATAATTTTTAATAATTATGTGATAATATTTTGAAGATATATAAAAATATTTATTATTTACAAAAATTTCTTTTTAATATACTCATATTTTATATTTTAAAATACAATTAAAATATTATTTTAATATATTTTTTATACATTTTAAAATTCGTAACTATTAGTTTTGCTTTTATAGGCCTAGTATGCAATTATTAATTGTGAACTATCTGCGGATAATAACTGCAGATGGATAATTGCCTAAGTCTGCAATTATTAACGTTACAGTCCGCAATTATTTTTACTTGTACAACAAAATCTCAAAGAATGACAGTCATTGAATTTTGTTTTGTACGACCGAGATCGGTTGACCAGTTATAGGTCTACTAACTCTGACCGTGAACTTGGACCTATATATATATATATATAATGATAACAATGTTCAACATATATTTATATGTAAATCTGTACTATATAAATACGATATTTCCCTTAGTCAACAATTTGATAAGTTCACGGAATTAAAATTTTTGAGATGAGAAAATTCCATAAATAGATGAAATAGTCCTTTAAAAGAAAGTCAATACCCGAACCATACATTACATCTTCTTGCTCTGAAAACCATGCAACGGAGAAAAAGGGTCAGCTTCCCATAGCAGCCAGAAAGTCCTATATGGTGCGCTCTTGACTTCCACTCCTGAACTAAAGACCCAAACTAAAGAACAAAAAACTACATAACCGGAAAACGAGAAACAAGTGACTGCTGATATATATGTATATGTACATATATATTTTTAATTTCAGCAGTCAAGTACTAGTGTAGTACTAGTGCATCATTTGCTATACAGTGAGACCGATATAGGCACAAAGTACCTCATGTAATGCACAAGCAACTAAGAGCTGATGAAAAAGATATTAACGGTCACTTATTTCCCGTGGGACCAAAGAAGAAAAGAAGCTGAAGTAGTTGAAAATGGTAATGAAGTTTGGCAGGCTAAAAGAAGAAACTGAGCCATCGGCAGTAGCAGAAGCATGCAGCAATAAGTGAGGTTCAGCCATTGATGATGGTGCATTCAGAGCTCCCCAACTAAAATACTTCAATTTCTCTGAATCTTTAAGGGTATTAAAGATGATTCATCAAGAAGTGGAGCAATTCAAGGCAGCTTTAATTTGCTGAACTGTATTACCAACAAGGTTATTAACAGTAGTCACCGACTCCGGGTTCAACTTAGCTGTTGGCAAGCTGCTCACTAATATCTGGATGACTACCGTAACAAGCGATCCAGCAGGCCCCACACCCTTACTCGTCGATGGCCCACTGCCCTCTCCTTGCTGTAAGTTGTGGGCCTGGCCATCAGGCGATATTGTGAAGCCCGATGGCAAGAGGGGGATGTATGAGGGATCTTCACCACTCATGGCTAGGTCTATGGCAGGTAGTTCTACTGGGCAGTAAACCACAAGAGCGCCTGATGAGTCTATACAGCTTTCTTGAAGTATTAACATGTTGTTCTGGCTAGTATTGAAGGCCTGATCATTAAAAAAGACCAATTAAATTCCATATTCCTGATGCATTTACGAAAAATAAATCGAAACTTGTACTGATAATTATGACAATGTTCATAAATAATGTTCTAGCTAGTATTGAATATCTGTTTACCAGTGAGAAGCAATCAAGCAATCTTATATACCTATTCCTTTGCCTATAATAATTTTGGAAATTGAACGTACCACCTATAAATATGGACTCAATAACCTCCACAATAATAATTATCCGTCTGAAAATGAGAGTCGACTTTTTGAAGTATGGAAATGATTCATATGCCTAATCGGTATGAAGTTGACTAGACACAAATAATAATGTCTATGTGAAGTTGGCGATAATTATGGCATGTCTTCCATGTCTAGTGTGCCTCAAGCTGATTTGGCATATGTAGCGTTGCTCTTTAAAGTCAAAGATTTAAGGGAAACCTTTACTTCAACATAATTAATGGCTAACATTACAAATTAATAAGTAGAAGATCATACCCGGAGAATAGAGATACAGTTCCCTGGATTAGATCCATTAGCAATGCGGACAACCTCTTGGACAGGATTCCGATCGGAAAGAACGTCCCACTATTGAGAACAACAAAGGATTATCAGATAATACTCATAAAGTAAATAGCCTTAAATTATACAGTTGCATTTATTCGGCTGTCTAGACCAAATAAAAAAGTAGGATATTTGCAAGGAGATAGATCATACCTGAGGCCGGGTTCTTTCATCCCTGAAGAAACTGAAAACATGCTGAGGTGGAAGTGGAAGCCAGATTGTCGTGGCTGCACTAAGGGCCACGCCGCTGGGCTGACCACGATCAGTGCACTTAAGAAGAGTGGCCCGTACTTCCAACTCACTTGTCCCAGAAACTGTCGTCCATTGCTGATCATTAGAATGATTGATGCTAGAACAAAAACTGTTCACCATTCTCTGGGAAAGTTTCATCAGGCTTCTCTTGCCTTCAACGGATTGAATTACTGCAAAATGGATATAAACTTTTGTTCAACTATCGCATTAAATGGATATAAAAGGCGTAGTGAGTTGACTTGCATACTGCATATCTGACTAGCAGTGTTCTAAAAATATTTTTAGGCGATACAAGGTCCTACCATCTCGATTTGCTTGAGTGCCAAGGTGGAATTAGTCATCTATCGCATTTATTGAATGATGGTTTTGAAACTCCATAATGCTTGAGATGAATTTGTTGTACTTTATACATGGAGTTCAAATATTTATTTTTCACGTCAATTTTTTTTATGCGAGAATATTTATAGCCTACTATAAATTTTATATAGCATATAGAAATATATACAACAGAAAGATAAATAAATAAACTCACCTAAGTCCCCCCAGCATTTTTTTTAATAAAGAATAAATTTCATTTAACCACCTGTTGTTCGGACTGATTTTCACTCGACCACTTGTAGTTTAAAACTCGAAACTTGACCACCTATGGTTTTGAGGTTAAGTGAAACTATTAAATTTACTTAACGCCGTCAGAATCAAGGTAAATGATAAACAATTTTACCACCTATGGTTTGGGCCAATTCCCACATAACCACCTGTGGCTTAGAACGAATCCCACATAACCACATGTGGTTTGGTAACATTTCACTTCTATCTAACGGCGTTAATCAAAATTTAACAGTTTCACTTAACCTCAAAATCACAAGTGGTTAAGTGTCAAGTTTTAAACTACGAGTGTTCAAGTGAAAATCGGTCTAAACTACAAGTGGTTAAGTCTTTCATTAACCTTTTTTTAGCTCCTAGCGATTTTCAAATATTTCCAAATTGTAAAAAGATATAACATTGATGATAAGGCAATGCTTGTATGATATACCTCCAAGTTCACGAGTTGAGGTGTCGCTGACCATTACACAGGCGAATCTTTCGCATGTTCTCTGAAGAGTAGAAAGCCATCGTTCAGCTCCAAATGCCAAGCCACTGTGCATATGATTCCTATAAAGCCTATGAATTGGGCTTGTTTCTTCAATTTCCATGTGTTCCATCCAAGTAACCTATTCTTAGAAACATAATTAATCTAAGTTACAAAAAGGTTTAATGACAACAAAAAGGGACCAATTCTTGCGTGTTTTCCAGTTTAACCAATATATCACATTTATTCTGTATTAAACATTAAACTCTGTGTGACTACTTTGCTTCCCCACAAAAGGACAAAGACATGGGTGGTTTTGTATGACTATTTGTGAGAAAAAAT
This sequence comes from Pittosporum tobira, assembly GCA_032359685.1. Lineage (NCBI taxonomy): Eukaryota > Viridiplantae > Streptophyta > Magnoliopsida > Apiales > Pittosporaceae > Pittosporum > Pittosporum tobira. The sequence continues at coordinate 16,539 of JAUMHB010062839.1, forward strand.
AAAAATAAAATCCATAGAGCTTAATGTTAATCTAGTGGAAAATGAAGTTTATTGGTCAAAATTAAAAACATGTAAGAGTTGATTAGCATTTTCCCCCCTTACAAAAGTACATCTGCAGAACTCTGTTAGTATGATCAAAGGTTAAAATAAATTTTAGGACCTTGGAGTAGTCATTAGGCATATCTTGAATTAAGCACCCAGAAGGCAGTCGATGAGCACGACATTGAGAAGTAAACTGGTTCTCTTGGGGAAGAACATAAGAGACATCAACTATAGCCCATGAACCTTGCTCAATCTGCTGACAAAAACGAAGGAAATAGAATTGTTGGGTTGGAACCAATGGAGATAGCACCTGCAACTCTTCATACATCTGCAAGAAGAGTACTTTCGTTTATGGTAATGTTTCAAATATTAAATACCCTCGTATAATATTCATGTACTAATTAACTGAAAATGGAAAGTGAATGGATTTCCGCTAATTATTAATTACCAGTTGTAATGCACCACTTTGGCTGCCCATCAATCCAGGTGATATCACTTCAATTGTTCTCGCCTTTGAGACAATGGTGGGAAATAGCTCCACCCATTTGTTCTGCAAATTAGAGGAAAAAAACACTTATCAAATTAGAAATAAATTTCCAGTTTAATGTAGGCATAACAAATGTAGGAAATACTCTCTTGTAGTGGTCACTTCAAAATGTAACATGTCAGCAAAGGCATCGAATCATTTTATACTACAATTAATAGAATTGAGTCGTTCTTTTGCACAATGGAGGGAGTATCAAGAACTAACCGCATTCATAAACATGTCAACCAATGCCAAACCACTCATGCTTACAACACCCGAATCCCTCGAAGCCTCAATCCAAACATTAGGATTTTTTAAGTGGTTATTAGCTTTTGGAAACATCGTCTTGTAATTATCAAGATTAAGAACTTCCTTTCCATCAGCCGTGGGCTTCATCCAAAGAGGTTCATTGCTTTGCAAGAGCCTAATCAATTCGTCCATCGCATTAGCAGCAATATCAGCCATGAGGGCCTTATCCATATCAGTAATCCTCATTGCCTGAAAAGGCAGGTTTGGAATGCTCCCCGAAAGAAGATCAAGATCAAGCGAAGGACCCCCAAAAGACATTGATAAATCCAAGGAAGATAAATGGCTGGGCTGCATGAGTGGGAGTTGCGAAACAGGCCTCCCTGTGTAGTTGGCAGTATAGTTTGAAATTCTATTATACTGCAAATCATGTCAAACCAAATAAAGAAATTACCACAATGTGTTCAAGAACATGAGTTTCCAAATATTTTCGTAGTTAATTACCAATATCGTAGTTTTACCCATTTGGATTCAGTGAAATATGAAATTCTTGACCATTTGTGAAGGATTATATAGAAATATGTTGCATCTGTAAATATCGATAAATGGGCAACTCTCATATTCATATATTCCTAATAGATAGTCAAAGATTTCATAATTTCACAAAAATTGGCATCCAAGAATAAATAGTGAAATTTAAACTAGCTTTATTTTAAATTCAAACCTCCAAATCCATGGCATAAGTTACTCTAAATGATTAAAATGTTTAGACTTGGAATCAAAAGTATACCTCTTCTTTCAGTAGGGCATTTTCTCTGCGCAAATTTTGCTCGATCAAGTAGGGATCTTCTTGAACAGGAGGGACTCCACAGGAGGGGCATGTCACATTCTTGATGGCCTCACTCAGTGTTATATTTTCACATCGAATCCTATCATTCTCAATCCGAAGTGCAGAATTATCGTCTCGTTCATGTTTTGCCTAAGTCAGCGCATTCGTAAGCATTAGGCCACAAAGAAAAGAAGGCACGAAAACAAGAAACTTCTGACAAATCAACCCAAAAAAAAAGAAGGAAAGGGGTTGGGGAGGGAGAGGGTAGGGGGCGGGGTGAGAGGGGAGGGGGCGGGAGAGAACAAATAAGAACCTTCAACTGAGTTCGCCTGTTCTGAAACCAGAACTTAATCTGGCGAGGAGTCAACCCCAATTCTCTGCTTAATTGCAATCTCGTTTTCTCATCCGGATGAGGACACTCGTTGAATATTCTTCATTCCCATAAAAACAACACCAACAACATTTATAAGCATAATTTTTCTTGAATTTCCTTTATCCAATAATAATATTTATGATCAAAATTTATTATGTCTAACAGTGTCCTAAGCACATCCTAAAGAAAAGTCTAATAACTCGAACTAAATTATTAAAGGTGCAGGGGTATGATAGGTGCTGATACACCACTCGTTAGGACAGAGTTTGAAAGCATAATTATGAAGAAATAAATGTGAAATGGGAAAATAATTAGAGTACTATTAAGTGAAGTCATCATACCCTTCAAGCTTCTGAATCTGTTGAGCAGTGTGGCGATGGTACCGTTTCTTCCTCCGGTGAGAATCTGAGGCATCGTGGTGATCGCCGCCGCTCGAGCAACCGCCTCCTCCGTTACCAAACTCCATTATTACTGTTAATAAGAGCAAGTAGCAATGTTGTGCTGATGTTGGTAGTGACAGTAGTAGTGAAGAAATTTTGGTAATTCCAAAATTCCCATAATATTATTACTATATATGACATAAGCCAGGCAAAAATAAGGACAGCAAGAAATTAATGACAGCAAAATATTTTGTTTTAGAATAAAATATTTTTAGATTTTGTTATGCTGTTACATTGTTTAAAACGATACCCATTTCATGATTTTTGGTTTTTGGCGTGGGTAACGGCCGGAAAATCTGAGATATCATCACCATCAATTCAGATTAACCATATACAAACCCATATATATATATACACACACACACACATTAAATATGTGTATAGAGAGAGAGAAAGAAGAAGAGAGAGAAAACGAAGAGAATTATGTAGAGGGGGGGGGATAGGAGGAGAGGGAAGGTGAGTAATTAAGAAGGGGTTTCTCGTTGTTTTAGAAGATTGGTAGTTAAAGAGACCCAACCCCCATTCATAATTGTATTTGTACGTGTATATTTATCATATATGTGTGTATTGTGCGTGGATATGTTATGTGTTTTCTTGTAACCGACGGATTCAAAGAGTTTTCGTCTGTTCACACGGAGACTGTAAAAGTGATAATGATCATAATTCAAAGTCAGGTGCACAGATTGGAAGCTTTTGAAGGGGGAGCTACCGGTAAAAGTTTAATCTTTAATTAAATTTAAAAAATGTATTTGATATTATAATTTAAAATAAAAAAACTGTGATTGAAGCATTAATAGTATAAAATTAATTTAGATGAATAAGGAGAATAATAATTAAAGTGGTGTGTCATATTTGATGAACTAAAGATAATTTAAATAATTTATATGATTAAATTTTTTTTAAAAAATGCTGTAATTAATATGAAATATTTTAAAAAATAAATATTACAATTAACGTAGGACGGAAAAAATATATGGGAAGTGTTTATTTGTGAGGGTAGTTACACAGGTTACTAAAAAAGCTCCGTTTGTTATATGAAAATTATTTTTTAGAAAATATTTTTAAAATTTTTCAGTATTTGGTATATCAGAGAAAATTCAGTCAACAAAAAATTAATTTCTAATCAACAGAAAATCCTTTTATTATTTTAGGAAAATGATCCGTAAGTCATTTTCCGAAAAATAATATTAGTATTGTTTTTTTGTCATTCTTCATAACATTTTTATTTAATCACTATTATTTATTTAATTTTTTTTTAAATAAGTACATTTATTTTTATTTTCATAATACATGCATACTTAGTTTTTTTGTATTGAATTATATATACACATATATTTCTTAAATTTTAAATTTTCTTATTTTTAAAAATCTTCAAAGCCACTATGTTATTAAAAAATTTCTTATAAAGAATAAACATCTTTATTGTTAGATCATATGTTAAGTTTTTATATACATACAAATAAATACAAATTTTTATTGTAAAAACTTAATTTATCTTATTTAAAAAATTAAATTATACTTATATTAATTTATTATAACATAATTGTTAAATTTATTTAAAAAATCAAATATAAAAATAAATTTTCAGCTTCATTTTTAGTTTGATTACCAAACATCAGAAAATAAGTAATTTTCTTAGAAACTCTTTTCTAAGAAAACGTTTTACCAAAAAATATTTTTTGAAATACGTTTTTCTTGTATCAAACTAAGTCAAAATCTTATGTGAAAGTCGTACCACCTTTTTCGGGTCGGAATCAAGTATCCGCTGTAGCAATTGGAGCTCCTGTTGACCCGAAAAAAGGTGAGGATATTACACCTAAAATATTAACACACCCACCTACATATTTGTTGCAATAAATATGAAAAAAAAAAAAATATCAAAATCACTAATTATTTATTGGGAAATATTTTGGTAAATGTCTAGTAATAAATACAGAAGCAATTAAATGATTTTAAGGATCAACATTAATTGATTTATTAATGAAAAATCATTTGAAATTGTTTTTTAAGAAGATTCATAGGATTAATTACCGATTTTATTTTACAAACAAGTGTGTGTGTGCACAAAATTTTGGTTTTGGTGAGGGTTCTTTTTTAAGAAGATGTAATATATTCTCTAACAGGTGAGACTTCTAAATTTTTGAATATTTGACAATTCAAACACTTGATATATATATATATATATAAGCAACCACTTAGAAATTACATCTTCACGGTAGAGGAATTCGAAATGAAATAATCAGTTGTTCTCCTCAGTGGAATGTTGAAAAAGAACAAAGGAGTACATGACACTTAAATTAATGGCATAGAAAAAAAAAAAAAAAAAAGAAAAATGAATATTGTAAGAGTTCACTACCATAGTTGTTTAATGAACAATAATGACAATTCTTCTAAAAAAAAATAAATTAAAATAAAATAAATGCAATTGCAATTGCATAAAAGATGGAAAGACTCGTATTGAACAATACACTACTCATTAGTACTTAAAAGCGATAAAAGGTTGAGAATAGACTAATCAGCAATTATTCAGAATGTTATGGACATGATGCAAGAACAAATCCAAAACATTCTTCCACGAATTATACCTAACTGGTACTAAGAATTATAGCCTAAGTTCGATTAATTTTCGCTTAGGTGCTAATTAATTCTCTATTTTTTATATTAATTGAACGTTCTCCATCTATGTCCACTTACTCTCGTTTAAGTTTTAGACTCTTGTTTTATCGCCTAAATTCGTCTAATTATTTTAAAGCAAACATACCTCTAAATTCTGGTGGTAGGAGTAGTTAGTTACTGCTCAGAAGTATGGCTGTAAATAGAATCAAACGGTTCTCGATTAAAAGTTCGATTTGAGCTCGATTCGAAATATTAACAAATAGAATATGAGTACGTTTTAAAGTTCGATAAATTATTTAGACCTTTTCAAATTATTATTTTTTATTAATGTTCGATGGTATTCGCTCAAAAATTTGAAATTACTCAGGCACGATTCATATTCGGTCTTAATTCGATAGCTAAACGAAACATACATAAATTTTATTTTAAGTTCATTAAATATACAAATATAATCTAAATATGTTTATATTCGACTCATTTATACTCCTCCTCATAAGCAGATTGGATTCAATTACTTTCATCCTAGGTGTTTAATATCAATTACTATCATCCTGGGTGCTTAATGTGATTATTATTATTTCTGATTTATTGGTTAAAATCGTACATTTCTTAAAGCATGTGGCACAACTCTTTTCACAGTTTATGTCTTTCATACCATCATAACTGCAGCAGCACACGTGAACTCACGACTGGCAACACTGACTGCAACACTACTCAATTTACTGTCGCAAATAGAATGATAAACTAAATTACCAAAAAAATTATTTTCTCACAATTCAATTATATTAATAATTTAATATACAAAATCAGAGTTCAAACGGTACCACCCTCATCTTCAACTAAAAGAAAGGTTGGAAGTTCGAATTCTTTCTGACATCAATTGATGTCTTAAAATGAAAATTTAATTATTATACGAGTGCACATATGTATATGTCATTTTTTTATAAATTTATAAGCGATCAATTGTTAAAATTAATTATAAGAAGATCAGTAAGGAGGACTGCCTCATTACCTGGCTCAAGAATCTTTCCTATCCTTTATGAGTCAAATTTCCGTACTCTTTTCTTACCACTCAGAGGCTTGGCATTGACATAGGTCAACTCTCACACATTTATAAAAAAAAGTTCACAAATTTAAATACAATTAATTTATAAGGAATTAAACACCAAGAGACAAGGAATAAAAAAAAATCGCAAAACAAATTGGATTTAGAAATGCGATTAAGTCCCTATCAAATTCAGATGAATAGTCAAATTCCTAAGAGAAATCTAAATTTAGAATGAAACAAATGTAGAACGAGAGCATTTCACAATCATCCCTATATAATTCTCAGAACACAAATACATATGTCCATCACACACTTTTAACTTGATATGGAAAAAAGAAAAATACTAACTTTGCACGATCTATCAAACCTGATATTTAATTTATAAAAATAAATAAATTTAAGTTTAAGCGATCGAACAAGGCCTCAGCAGTGTCCTGTGCACTCTCAACTATCTGCAAAGCAAAACTCAAATTAATTTTAAAGGAAAAACCAATGCTCTTTAAAATACAAATGAAAAATAGAAACGCCCACAGTGACGAGCAAGAAAAACAAGGAAGGAGTTTTGAAATCAGTAATTTAACAATGCAGGGAACCAAGAGAGAGATTAATCCATTTAAAACATCCTTTTAGAAAGAAGAAAAAAAAAAACTTACAACTAAAATTTGACTAGTTAAGATGCTTCTTGCTTTTAATTATATAATCCACCGAGTTTGTAAACTTGTTGGCGATGTATACACAGTTCCATCACTAATGTGAAAAAGGAAATACAACCAAATAAAAGAAACACTATTACCATTGGCGGCACCATTTTTGGAAAAACGTAACAGTTCAGGCTTCCTTAACCAGTATTGCTGAAACCTCTGTCTAGCATATTCCATATAGTCAAAGTCAATTTCATTAACATGTTCCTGGAAACATGAAAGATGTAATTAGAAATGATAGTTCACAAAAATTAAAGCATGAATTGTTCAAGTATAGAAATTATAAGTTGTTTCTTGTGAGAGGTTCTGCAAGTGAATGTGATAAAATTTTAATACTCCTTTGTTACACAAAAAGAGTACCATTGCCAAAATTTTCACAAGAGAGTCTTTCTTGATATATCTGGTATGAATTGGAACAATAAAGTCCTCAAGTTTACCATGCCACCACTAAACTCCTCTGTTACTCCTCTGTTTCCATTTCACTAAATATGATCCTTAATATTCACGAATTTTCTAAATGGACTCTTTTTGTGAAATGGATGTTTTATTGATAACAGGAATAAGACGTTAACATTTGAGAATTTTCATATACAAACACTGAAATACAAATTATGACAGCAGGAATGAGAAAGTAGACAATACCGATATAAATCCCCATAATCCCCAAAATAGATGATTTGCGAGAGTATAGTTCTCAACTGCTTGAACCAAGTGCTCCACTTCAAGATCACTGGGTTTTTTACCTGCTTGACAACCTCAAATTGTTAGCTTTGCACAAAATCGCCACACGCTATTTACTGCCCCCCTCTGTTCCACGAAAAGAGCCTCATTTGCAAAATTTGCTAATTTTAAGGATTTAAAATAGTGAATGTGAAGCTAAGTGGTGATGACAACATAATGTCACTACAATGGTGCAAGAGTTAGGCTTAGATGAAATTAACTGAATTGATGCTTACCCAAACAACTTAAATATACACGGACAAATCTTTGACGCTCCTCGAGATCTGTATCCAATTGATAATTGTTAAGCAAAAGAGAGCATATTATAGTTCAATATTGTTCAATAATCACAACGCAAATTCAAGCTATAACAGTTAAATATAGATAAATATATCACCCACCTGGATATTTCCTATAGTCCAGAATATGAGGAGTTTCTGTATGATAATCAGCTGCCATCTCACAGAAGTGATTTGCAATATCAAAAGCGACAGGGTTGTAACAAGCATACTCGTAGTCCTGAAAATAATTCCAAATTTTAACAAAATTTGATATAAAAGTCTAAGAAACAATAGGATTATTTATATAAATTTTCACAAGATATTTAGTAAAAATAGATAAACGCAGGTAAAAAAGGTGATCCTTACAATGATGGTTATAGATTTCGTCTCTTCGTCGATCATTATATTCCCATATTGTAAGTCGTTGTGGCAGAACCCTAAAAGTTGGTGGTCCCCAGAGAGTGTGTTCTGCAACTCTGATATTTCATGCTCTATGGAATTCAAGTGAAAGGCCTCAGCTTCTTCAGGCGAAGCCATTCTTTTGGCCGCACTAAGCCAATTGCTGAATTACAAAGAATTCAAAAAGTCAATAATGCCTTTATATTTTGGGATAGAGGGAGTACTATTATTTACCAATATATTAAAACGGCATATACCAAAGTCTGTCCCAAAGTAAGACCGTCCTTGGACCAGGCAAATCAAGATTGTGAAACTCTTTCATTTTAGCTGCTATAAGGGCAGATATCTCTGGATCACGCAAATCAGGCGCTGACAGTGTCTGAAATTCCAGTAAGAGAGAGTCACAGCATTTTCAGGTTTAGATTGATATTCTAAGTAGTCACATAGGGGCAAAATAGTCTATTCGATGTTTGCACGCTCAATGTGCAAGATACCAAAATAGTTTGTTTATACTATCAAAAGCACCGGGAACTAGCTTGCAGTTTTTAGAAGTTTTTTACACAGTTTACAATATCATTGGTTCTACCAATTAAGATCAAAGAATACATATTAGTTTTGAATTCTAGGATTACACAAACTGAGTTCTAAGAATTCAGTATGGGACTACTTTTCTGGGAGGCTTTCCTTCCATATTTAGATAATACTTATGTTAATAAAACATCCAAAATCAAGAATTTCAGATCATTTAATGCATTATAAGTGTTGAGACAACATTAACAATAGGTACAAAGGTAGACATACCCGTGCATGAATGAATTCCTCAATCCGCCCATTAGAGAACCGACCCAGTAACCGAGGTCCACACCCTTTCTTGGACATGAACTCAAATGTCTGAATTTCATTCTCCCGATCAAAGAAAACCTCCACCCCCTCCCCATAAATCCTAACCAGTACCTTCCGCGACCGGTCTGTATTTGTGGGCCACTTAATTTGGTACACCTGATTTGTCATAGCCCCTTTCAAAGGGATCACCTGTAATCCATTGGAATCAATTACATCGTCCCACCCAGAAGCTAAAGTTTTCAGAATCTTCTTCGCGTCTTCTGGTAAACAAATTTTCTTATTCGTCTCCACTGCATTGTCCACCGAACCCATAATCAGAGCTCCCCCTAATGTTCAATAAAAAGAGGAATTAAATCTGAACTATAACAAGCAAAATGAGTTAATTACACTGACGGTCCCCTAACTATTTGTGTTTTTCACACTTCATCCCTTACCAAAAAATTGGCCAGTTAGGTTTATTTTGTAGTCCTCTGTCCCATGATCTATTTTCACTTTTTGAACCAAATTGATCATTTTAGAATTAATCAATGTTCTAAAAGTTGGGCAGACCTAAGAGAGGGCCCTAGGCGCTTTCCTAGGGCTTATATTGATATTTGAATACAATCTCATAAAGTACAGTACCCCGCACTTCTTTTGTTCCAAAAAACAATGGGCCTAGGTACCTTATCTCTGTCCCAAAATAAATGGCAAAAATGAAGAATTTTGCTATGAAATGACTTTTATAAGCCATAAAAAGTGGGGCATAAATATGACTTTCTGGTTTGTTAAAATTTTTGTGGCCACATTTAAGGGTGGTAAAGTCACAAATGATTCATCTCTTTTAAAACATAAATTTAAATTTTCTTAATTTGCAAACTTTGAGTAAATGTAACATTATTTATTGAACATCGAAATTATCAAGAAAACAATCTCACAAATATCATATTAACTCACGAATTCACAATTTTCAATGTAGTAGAGCCTACTGACCCAGCCATGAGGGAATGTCTATTGCCTACACGGAGTCAAAGAGGCAAAATTCAATTTGGGGATTCAGGGGGAGTTTACGAGCCTTACAAAGCAAGCAAGAAATCCTCAATTTCAGTCAGAAAGTCAGGGGGAGCGCTAGCACTCGTGATCGCTCTTTAATCGGTTTTTCGAGCACCATTAATGATTAAGCATATTTATATATTTAAATTTTCAATCGCACAATTCTCAAAATCGCCGGACGGGTATGAGATTCTTAGGTGCCAGGTCCGCTCCACCATTTTCAAGGAAAATGTTAGTGGATGGGCGCGCTTAAGGGTACGATAATTAACAACATAATACACAAGTGTCAAGGATTTGTTTTGTTATAGGTCGAAGCATGAAAAAACAGAATAATTAAGGGGACGGTGTATAACTAATTATACCTAAACAAAATAAACCCATTAAAGTCTCAGATTTTCGCACCTGAAAGATCTACGGGACTCGATTCGGAAAGGGGCGTCGCTGATTTTGGGACTTCGAGAGATTGGTGAGTTTTGTTGGAGATGGAGGATATTCGGAGAGAGATTGTGAAAGTGGAGGAAGAAGAGGGTATAGTAGTAGTATCGTGGTTTCTGTAGGAAGGGATTGACAGCCGTCGGATGAGAGAGGAAGTGAGGGAATTGCGGTGCATTGATCAATCAGATTGGAGTGGTAATGAATGGTTAGCTGCCAGATGGAGATTGGGATGGTGGTGACTCATGTAACTTGAGGTTCAGTTTTCAACGATTTCTGCAAAAATTTGATAAGGACTCGAGTGACATTTCCTGTCAGATACTCGGAGCGTGAGACAGAGAGGGGCAAATCGGAAAACAGAAAGTTTAGGAGAATTATATACTCCATCCATCCGTCACAG
>JAUMHB010062840.1:0-14384 GCA_032359685.1 Pittosporum tobira
CCCCACACACACACACACACTAGTCTTATGATAAGTGATGCTATTTTTGCATGTCTTAGTGAGTGGGGTATTGATAAAAAAATTAGCACAATCACGTTAAACAATGCATCCAGTAACGACTCTGCAGTTAGGCATCTTATGGATAGCTTTGTGTTGCAAGGAAATTTGTATTGTTGTGGAAAAATCTTTCATGTCAGATGTTGTGCACATATATTGAATATCATGGTACAAGATGGTTTCGTTGTCATTCAGAGTTTTATATTTTAAGGGATCACCTTCTAGGCTTCATAAATTTGTTGAGATTGCTAAGCAGTTACAGTTGAATACATCCAAAAGACTTGTTTTGGATGTGCTAACACGTTGGAATTCTACATATGCCATGTTTGAGTCTGTTATGCAATATAGGGAGGTGTTCCCAAGGTATATAGTTAGAGATCCAAGTTACCATTCGTTACCATCTTTTGATGATTGGGAGAAAGCGAAGAAACTGATGATGCTACTATAGGTATTTAATGAAGCTACTCATACTTTTTCTGGCTATGAGTACCCTACATCGAACCTTTTCCTTCCTGAAATATGGAAAATAAAAGAATTGTTGCTTAAGACCTCTAATGATGAGTGTGATTACATGAGAAACATGGCTTTGAAAATGAAAGAAAAATTTGATAAGTACTGGGGAGAGTGTAATATTCAATTGCATCTATCCTTGACCCGAGATATAAGATACAATTGGTGATTTTCTGCTTTCCTAAAATTTTTGCAAGTGAATTTGAAGCCCTTAGGAATATTGAAGTGAATTTGATATAAGATACTTAGGAATACTTGAAGCCCGAGATATAGGAATAGTTTATGAGTTTTGAAGTAAATTGGTTGAGTATTTGATAGGTTTTGTGGTCTTTGTTCAGCTAATATGATTTCACTTGCCATTTCTTAATGATATGGGTCGTGTTACTTTTAGGTGGTTAATAAGCACCATGTAATATTTATTAGCAGTGCTAAAAACAATGGACCAGCGTTGACCACCGTGGGTGGACCTAGTGGCACCACTTCAAGCATAATTGGGATTGGTGCTTATGTCTCCCCTACTATGGCTGTCGGTGCTCACTGTGTAGTTAAACCTCCTCGAGCTGCCCCTTTGGTGTTACGCTTTCTCAGCTGACCAATTGCTCATCGGCGTTTCTGGTGTTGGCTGATAACTGCACTGGTCTACAAGGGTTTTTGGTGTTTAGGGCCGTTGTTGGTGGCACCGGTTCAGGTCTGGGTTCCTTGTTATTGGAACGTTTGTCAGTAGACTACGGAAAAAGTCAAAGTTTGGGTTCACTATCTATCCTTCTCCTCAGGTGTGTAGACTTGCTAGTTTTTTTCCTATATCTCTCTATTAATAGCATTTTTGCCTATATTGTTGGAAGTTTATTTGTTAAGAAGATGTTTTCAATCTTAGACCATATTCTAAACTGTGGGTTAGCAGTGATAAGCTCTGGACCATGATATATGTCTGTAAATGAAACTAGATATGTATTGGCTGGTTATTATTTAATTGAAATTTTATAATTGTCAGAATCTGAAAAACAAAAGAGAAGAAAGTATGGTTAATTTTGAAATTATTAACTGATTATTGTTCTATATGTATGACTTAGCTGACTGCAAATAGTATTTGATTGAAGGTTTCAACTGCAGTTGTGGAGCCATACAACAGTGTACTCTCCACTCATTCCCTTCTTGAGCACACAGTTGTAGCTGTGCTTTTGGATAACGAAGCCATTTATGATATATGCAGGAGATCATTAGATATTGAGAGGCCTGCTTATACTAATTTGAACCGATTGATATCTCAAGTCATATCATCCTTGACTACTTCCTTAAGGTTTGACGGAGCCATTAATGTAGACGTAACAGAGTTCCAGACCAACCTTGTCCCATATCCTCGTATCCATTTTATGTTTTCCTCTTATACTCCAGTTTACAGAGGGCTGCCCCTTTGTTGGCTCTTCGAGACAAAAGAACTCATATATTGATCTAGATAAAAGATTGGTTGTAATGCGGATTAAGGAGCTACTCCTCCATGTTGTGGCTGCGGAGGTGGGGGCTGTTCCTGTAAGAATTTGAACAATTTTTAAAAAAAATTTAACAGGTATTTCAGTTTCATGTGTCTATTATTTTCTTCTTATTTTTTCTCTTATTCATTGTTATTTTCTTCTTATTTTTTCTCCAGGCAATGATGTTTGGCCTGCCCAATGGGGTCCATTTAATAATGTTTGGCCTATTGTTGTAAATGCATAAAGAGGAGCTGTTAGGAGACTTTTATTGAGTTTGTGTAAAAATATATAATCTGAGGTTTGCTTGTCCATTGCTGGTACTAAGAGCCTAGCTGTTTGCCATTATAACGAGTCCATCTTTTGGCTCAACTTTCTCCCAATTTTGCTGAGGAAGTAACCCCCCTTTTCTTCTTTTCGCTCATGTTGGGGTCCCATGGTAAGAGGAATTTGTAGAGAGACCATTTTGGAAGCCAATATATTTACCACTGGATACTGAAATTTGTTGCACTATAGTTTTTATAATAATAAGAATGCATAAGCCCCATTATCTGATATTTTGTATGACTCTGGTTTTGCTCATTATCTATAGTCCTCTTTTGTTCATTTGTGATTACGTGTTCATTAGCTCAATGCAAATATTTGTTTAAGTTTTAACCATCAGTTCACTTGTGCTAAATGAAATTTGTAATTTGTAACATCTTATAAGTTGTGAAATATACAAATGAATTTTTTATTTGGTTATCAATAGCTCTATAAATTCGAGTTCGAATTCGATTAAGATGGTTTGGAGTAGCTCGACTGCAAACAAAGTACTCGTTTTGAACTCGAATGTCCGGATTCGGATTCGAACTAGAGTAGAATTTGAGCATATATTTGACGAACTCGAATGTCCGGATTCGAGAATTTGAGCATATATTTGATATTCGTGTCAATACTTGAACTCGAATTTGAGTACTATCTATTTCAAGCGAGTAGAATTTGAGTATGTAGGTGTTCGCCCGAATTCGACTCGTTTACACCTTTATCTACCAATACTCTGTCAGCTATGCGACGTATCGTTCGAGAACAATTATTTTCTAAAGTTAACATTGATATTTATTTGTCGAAAATATTTGCACTTAGAACCTTATAATTTATTTTATCTCTACTAACACCATACTTTTTAAGATAAATAAATTTTATAAAATATTAAAATTATTAGGTTCTTACTCCAAATGATTATACCTTGTTACACGTTTTTTTTTTTTATATTTAAAATATAGACTATTACTTTTAGATGAATCTATTAAAAATTCATTTTTAATTTTAAAATAAAAATAGTGCTGTTTAAACTCAATTCTTTCATCGAATTATGATTAATGAATTGTAATTTAAACTTATCTTTCCACATGGTCATCCGACAAATACAACAATAAATTTTGACCACTAAATTGATAATATAGAATTACTATGATCCTTTAAAATAAGTCTTAGAATTTTAATTTATGCAATATAGTGGTATAACTAATTTGAAGGTAACATAATGTCCAAGAATCTAATATTAATAGTGTATAAAGTAATTCTTTTATGTATGAGGAAGCACCCTATTCCTGAATAAATATTCATCATTAATAAAATATCGTAATTTCTCCCATGAATATAAAACAGAAAAACAATTAAAAGATAATTTAGACTAAATTGGACTAATACTGTCATAAGATACAACAAATCTTTTTGGCATAATTGATTGCAGAATTAAATTCTTATTTGGTATTAATTAATTTTTTATTAAAACTTATTTTTAAAAAGAAACGACTTCAAAAAAAATTATTAATTTTTTTAAAAAATATAATAATATTTTTAATTTATTTTTAAAAATTAATTAAAAAATATTTTTTTAACTTATAGCATATTTTAATTTACAAATAATTTATGAAATAAACTTTAGACCGATATTGAATTTTAGAAATGGTTACATAAGATAAAAATGAACTACCGGAGGACCTGAACTCAGACCTCAAATGAAGAACATGTAAGACTTCACCAAGTTCTAGAGCCAGCCAAACAGCTTCCAAAGGATTCTGCAATGAGTGATTGTATTCCGTCTAAGCTCCTACCTTATTCCTCCATCGGACTACGCTATCCATGTTTTACTACATGGATCCATTGGACACCACACACTACCGTACCCATCATCCAACCTACTGGCACAACCAATAGAAATGGCCGGTCACATTTTCTCGGTAACAGTTTCGGATCATCATATGCCCGCAACATGAATATAAAGAAATTTACTAATTATTCGATCCAAGTTGGTCAAAATTCAACAGCATCAGGGTCGGATGAATATGAGCTTTATGGAGAATCACGGCTCAAGGATAAAGATGAAAGAGGAATTGAGCTCGAAACAGGTGTAAATGGTGACCAAGAATTGAAGCAGAATCTGAATTGGAACCGTGGACCGGATTTTATTGAAGTTAATGAGGGGTATGGAAGAAAGACTGCGACTTTTAGCAGTAGTAAGGTCAAGGCCAAAGGCCATGAGGATTTGATTAAAGTTAGGATAGATGATGATGACGGTGATGGTTTAAAGTTGGGGCAATTGGAAAGCACCAGCAATATTCTTATGAGTGGAAGAAGAAGAAGACAGACGATGACTAGGTCCAGTATGATTGCAAAGCGAGTCATCAGCATCCAATCTGCTCTCAGCTTGGGTTTTGTTTCCCAACTTTGGGTTGACACTACCTCTGTAAGTGAATCTTATCCATTAATCATTTCTCTAATCTATATGATGTTTTGACCCTTGCTGTAGACACGTCACACACCATTGCCCGCGATATTGAAAATCACCATCAATGAATTAAAGTAAAACTGGACTTGTTTTTGTGTTAATCTAATGCTTATCAAATTAAGCTTCTATTTTTGTATTGCTGGATTTCTGTAAAGATTGTTATGCTATTCTTCTTGAGATTAGTGATTGTTTGAACCAAAAGATTTGCACTTCAGAGTTAATGTTCCTCAATTTACCTTTACACTACATTTTCCGTTGAACTCTTATTGCTAGGTAGGAGAGAGTATTATGGATCTGTGTGATTTTCTCTCAAGCCCAATCGGAGGTTAGCTTGATCAATTCAATCCAAATGAGCTGAAGACAACTAACAATTGATGTTAGTTGCTCAACTGAACCAAAACGATGCCCACAGTTGCTAAAATGATGAACAGTAGAAAAATATCAATGTACAAAAGTAATTATCTGAGGAACTAGGAGAGAAATCTTGGTAGAGAGCTAGCTCAGGTAGATTCAATGGACTAAAACATTTTCCAATTCATTTAAAGATGTGATCACACTTTCTATCTGCTATGCCCCTCTATTTATACTAGACGCTTTCTCAGTAGCATTAATGAAAAGATCGATTTAGGCTACTAGCGAATCCTACTCCTCTAACACGCACCCTACTAGCATATGCCTAACTAACTCACAATCCATGTCATTCTTCTATGCCCAACTTTCTAACTACATACAAAGTCTCTCAACTTCTTTATTTTTTATTTTATCTCATGGAGGGCTTTGCTGCTGTTGGCTTTCCTTTTCTTGCTTGTGGTCCCTCCATGATCAGAAACCAACCAGAGATGTTTTGAGAGCTTAGCAATCTCATGTAGCAGAACCTCTGTTTTGTTTTCTGAGGTTTCTTTGGCCATGTGTTGTCATGCATTTGTTCAATAGTGTGGGTGAAATATTATCGTGCTCTTTATTGTTTGTTTAAAACAGTGGATGGTGCCGGTTATTGAGGTCAGGCCAAGCTTACTTTCTGGAAAATTGGAAAGGTTTCTATTGGAGGATATTAGCCAGGTACTTTTTGTATGTCAAATATCTGCGTGTTGTAGTTATTCTCTCTTGAAATATATCTCTAAATTTGTATGTAAGCTTATCTGATGTGCAAGACTTGGTTGCGTCAACCAAACATCACGAATTCTCACTGAGCTTCTTTTCTTTTCTTTTTGTCCATGTGCATAATTCTTCAAGTTTATTATCTATCTAAATGTATTCTTCACAGGTTGGTGATGTTGTGCTCATCCAAGAAGAGAGCGCGATGGAAAATGACCTCAAGATGGTCGGACTGGAGACATTGGTATGTTTGTTTCAAATTCAATCAACCTGATGTAGTTACACGTTGGGAGAACGAAAACTAGGACAGGCGTAATCTTACAGGTCCTTGACTGGCTGTATCATATAACAAAAATATTAAACTTTAAAAAAAAAAAAAAAAAAAAAAAAACACCACCAAAATATCTTGTGTATAAACTTGTATTTGTTTCTTCACTAATTTTGGTTTTCTTGTATTACTTAGAAATGCTTAATTGATGCTCTTTGTTAGGTAGGATACAATGTTGTAACGCCAGGCCGGCGAAATATTGGAAAGGTGATAGACATTTCATTATCAAATTTCTCCACCAGCACTGAGACCTTCATGATCTTTTTCGATAATTATCTTATTCATCTCTCTTTGTAGGTGCGAGGATACACTTTCAACATCAACTCAGGAGCTGTAGAATCGCTTGAGCTTGATTCATTTGGAATATCCATCATTCCATCAAGTCTGGTAAGTGGTAGTCCATGAAGCTAATAATTACCTGCTAGGATACCGGCAAGTTGCTGATAATTTGACACAAAGTTCTAACTTCTAATTGAAGTTTCACTTAATCAAGTGTTGTTATGATTCCAGGTGAGCACCTATGCTTTGTTTGTTGAAGATGTACTTGAAGTTGTATTTGACACGGTTGTAGTCCACAAAGCTGCAGCATCTCGCATACAGAGACTTACAAAGGTACCTTTATGTGCGTACTGAAACTTATTTTCATGGTATTGAGTCGGTTTTTACTTATAGCTGCTATATCGTGGATGTTAGATGCATAATCATTTAATTAACCCAACTTAGCCCACATGAAATCCGCATGACCATATGATGCATGTACTTGAGTATCAGAATCTATGCTGTATATAAATCTTTGTTTCAACTCCCTAACTGATAGTCTGGTCACTTGGTCAGTGTTCAATCAATTAGGCCCTGTTTATATCAGACGTAAACTTTTAATGTTGAAAAGTGTAAGTTTCGGTCAGTAAACTACCTGACATTATTATTAATTAATTTGCTACAATCTGATATTAGCCATGTAGTGTGTTTCAGCCATTTACTGAATTTTTGACCAAGCTGCACACGATTTTTCTTCAATATTCAAGAATATTAAAATGTTACTATTGCTAATAATAACAGGGGTTTTGGGATGGTCAGAAGGTAGTGAATTCCATGGATGAGATTGCCAAGTATTCCGACCTGGAAACTAGTGTTGAGCCTGATTATGGTGGGTGCAGGCGGAGGAGAAGGTCCAGTAGTGAGGATGAGGAGCCCAACACAAAAATGGGAGAGATGGCTGACGACTGGGAACTTCCGATGGACTACTTATAAAATACAATACCTGAGTATTGTAATTTGCAAGGATGATGATGCATCCAAATTGTATACAGTACATAGTATGCTGTTTGTTTGACAGATATAGAGATGATATATAGGGCTTGTTTAAAAAAACACATATTGATCAATTTTTTAAAATAATTTGATAGTATATATTATATTTAACTTATATATTTTTTTTAAATTAATAAAAATAATTAATTTTTAAAAATAAATTATAATTAATTTTAATAAATTAAAACAAACATCCACGTATTTTGTAAGTAGGATTATCATGTGATGTGTTGATTACTAGAATATTGGACTGATATATATACTCCAGTGGCATAGAGAGTTGGGCCGGGCTGGACCATCATGATTGTGATTGTGATGTGCATTCTTTTTAATTTTTAACAAAATGGAGGGAAGTGAATATTATACTTTTTTTTTAAATTAGGCTCCATCACCTAAGGCTCCTTTTGGTATTGTCACATTTGAGGCATTATTGTGTCGTAATTTTGAGAATGGGTTAAAAATGACGTTGAAGGTGGATTAGAGGATTTGGACTTGTTTTAGTGAAGTTTCATACTTTATCATAGAATCTCTCTCTCTCTCTCTCAAACTTGTTTTTTGTTTGGTTCAATATTTTGTCACTACTTTTGAGTATTTTATCTTTTTATTAAATGCATACGATTTATTATGTCAACTGAACTGATTTTTTATTTATTTTATTTTAACAACGTTACACTTATTTTAATATTTCATTTATCCGCTAATATTGGTGGGAGTCTTTTAATTTTTCAAATTAGTTACAAAACTTTGAACCCCTTCATCTCCTTCTCCTTCTCTTTATCTCATGCGTGTTCTTTCTCTCTTTGTTCGGGCCATTATTCCCTCCCCCTCCCCCACCCCCAGTTCCTCTTTCTTCATACGCAACATAGGAATTTTAATTTGCTAGCAATCACATAATGATTACCGATCAATTTGAAGAAACTCCAGCAAGTAAGAATTGATTTCTCTATCTATGATTTCTAATTTTTTGTGCATGTATAATATTTTTTTCAAATCTTCTATACTCAATTTCAAATATGAGATCTATGAAGACGAAGCAGATTTGGAGGAGATATGTGAAGTTGAAGAAGAAGAAGGACCTTCAGCGAAACCTTTTAGGTCGAACTTGAGGAAGAAATCGAAGATGAAAGTCGTGGAAAAAACTGAGAGTCGGTTCACTGGAGCACTGGTTGATGATAAAGAAGCTCGAAAGCGATGGCCACATAGATATGTATTTAAGGTATATCTCTCTTTTACTTTTTATGTTATTATGTATGTGTAGATTGATTTAGATTCTCGAATTTTGAAGATTTAAAATTAGTGTGATTAGCAAAATTGAAGTTCTTATGAGGCTGTTAATGTAGTGGAATTAGCTACATTGATGTTATTATTGTCACTTTAAATGTAATGTAGTAAAGTAAATTGATATGTACAAATGTATTATTGTCTCATTATAGAATACATAATTACAATACGTAGAACACGATGTATACCTTTTGATGCAAAATGATAGTGTTTGAAGCTAAATTGACATTTTTATTGCAATAATAGGGCAAATGAATAGAAGTTGTTGGGTTTGTAAGGTAATTTTGTGGCATTTATTTATTTTTGAAAATGTGATTCTTGATAGATAGTAATTAATACCTAAATTGGTTATATCTTTGAATTTTAACTGATGCAGCCTTGAAGATAAGATTCAAGCCCGAAGGCATTTTACCAAGGCTGTTGTTGGTGGCAATACACATTTTGAGCTGGGAAATGAAGTTTTTATTGCAGTAAATGCTGAATTCTTATATATTTATGAATATATGTTGCTTTTTCATCCTATAGTTTAGAAACTATTAATATTGTCATTGTGCAAACTATACTTCAGTTCCATAGTCGGTGCATACTAGATTTCATATTCCTAATATATTATATTATTTTTTTGAGGTTGCTGAGGATATTTTGAGTTTGTATAAGGTTGCTCAGGTATAACATTTTCTGCTAATTGTAAACACGTGCTTATAATTTGAATACGAGCATTCATACAGGGGTAAGATTTTATGAAACAAGTTCAATATGATCAAACGTGAAACAAAGCACCTCAATTAGCTTATTGTTAAAATTGAGCAGACAAAAAATCTCACAATACAATTAAATAAACTATTGATTCTAGTCCGAGCAACGCCGGACACTCAATCTAGTTCAAAAGTAAAATACAAAATACACTCTAATGTTTTACCAAAAATATAAATTGCACTTTAAACTAAATTTTTGAAAAAAATCACCATAAATTTCAATTTATCTAATTAAAAGCACCATGTACTTCTTTGTTCGTCAATTTCTCTAACGGTTTCTTTAGGTACATCATCATAAGAGGGACAAAAAAAAGTAATACATAAATATCTAGTTAAAAAATTAAAATCCCACTAAAGAATTTATACTGTTTTTTTTTTTTTAAATAATTCTTCTCTTCTTCCTACAAATCTAAATAATTCTTCTCTTCTTCTTGCAAATCTATGTAAAGGAAAGAGAAGTCAGGCGGAGGAGGTGGTGGTGGCGAAGCCACCAAAGCTCTACTGGAACGACCACCCACCTCCCAATCCGCCCCTAATCTACTGCCTAGTTCGCATCTACGCTGATGGGACAACAAAGCAGCGTTTGGACCGGTGTAGGATGATTGAGTGGAGGTAGATCTAGGCATCGGATTGGTCAGAATCAACGAAGATTGATTCGGAGTATTCGAAGGGATAATGGTGGAGGTGGAGGATGAGGTCGGCAGTGGAAGAATTGTTGAAGAGAGAGGGGGCGGTGGTTTGGTTGATGGGTGGTAGTTTACGAGAGGGCATTGAATCGGTGTCGGAAGAATTGATGGCGTCTAAAGTGTTGGAAATCTGGTACCGAGAACTTGTGTTGCACTTAAAATGTTACGAGATGAACTTCAGTTAATGGCCTAAGTCGAGTCGAGTGATGGTCATTCTTTCTTTAAAGATAATTTTCGTCATCCACTAAAAGCTGCACGGAGTCTGATGAAATGTCTCTCAAGATAAAATAGTACTTTAATTTATTCTTAAATGTTTTCTAACACACCCATTATGAAATATCATTTCTCTTTCAATTCTTAATAAAATTATTTGATTATTGAATAATTGAAAATCTCATAGAGTTTTATAAATTTCCTTTTGACATAAACTATTAATTCTAATTAGTTATGATATTAATTTTGTCATAAACTCAGCAATCAATGTTTGCCAACTGTGGTTGTGGCTGACTGGAGGATAGGAAGGTATTTTCAGCCAAAAAACTGATGAACAGTATAATTTAAGTTTAAGGAAATCAGTTTTTTTGGTAAATTATTAGTTGCTTTATGAAGTTATACAATCAAAAATATATTATTGATAAAACTTGAACCAAACAAAATTGAACCATTTTTTTAGATTCTAAAAAGCTATAAGTGGTAGTAATAAGCTGAACCAGACAATGCCTAATTGATTCATCTAGGCATGCAGATTAGATATACGAGAATCATCTTTTTAAATCCCAATTACGGGGAGTGAATCTAATGTTGTAAGAAGAAAGATGGTTACTAGTTATTAATGTAAATTTCTTTGTATAATTCAAATTTATCTTTTCTTGTGGTTGAATCGTTTATAATCGATTTTGTTTCACGAAGTTTAGAGGATATTCTATCACTAGATTTTAAATTTCAAATTTTGATGGCCAAAAGTGAATCTAATATGGTGGTGCAATTTCCAACGATTCTGATAGAAAAAAGAAAAAAGATTGTTGCTGTGAAGAAAATGAACATTACACTCAAAGTAAATTTTATGATGCATTTAATTCATCAAATAAAAATTTAAGATAATTTTTTTAAAAAATTTTAATTTAAGGTGTAACTTATATTTTTGATAAAATATTAAAAATATATTTTGTATTTTAACCTATAATTCAATTGAAATTTTAAAAATGATGTCACCATCGGTAACTTTTAAATATTTGTATGTTGTTTAGTAAGTTTATGAGAAGAATCTTTTTCAAATCAAAGCGTTTTCTTTCTTTCTTTATTTATATAAACTGAAATCGGGGACGGTAGTAGGAGTATTTTATTAGTACCTTTTAAACTCTTTCTGGTCGGTGGTCAGCTTTAGCCAAATTAATTTGACCGAGTAGCCGTTAGTCCGCCTGCTATTTTCAAATTCAAAGAGAAACCAAAATCCCCCAATCTCCATCTGTCATCTGCTGCTATCACTTACATCATCATCATCATCATCATCATCATCATCATCATCATGTTGAGAGCTCAATCTCCACTTCTCTCTCCCGTTCCCAATCCCAGCCGAAGACCACTCCAACCTAAGAATTCTCCGGTCGACGTCAATAACCACCACCACCACCGCGACATTAATAAGCCGAAACCCCAAAAGTGGATTGAGATCTCCAGTGATGAATCCAACAAGGAGAATCCTCACCATCCTCCTCCTCCTCCAACCAAGAAGAAGATGGAGATGGAGATGGAGACACTGCAGGATGCATCGCTGGCAGAAGAGCTGAGTGCGATTCGGGAGAAGCTGGAGAGAATGAGATTAGATAAAGATAAGACAGAGAAGATGCTGAGAGAAAGGGATCTGGTGCTGGAGAAGCAGATGAATGAGCTGCTAAAGAGGGGCCAGTTGCAGAGGATGCTCGAGATCGAGGTCGACAGGCTCTATCGCTTAAACCAGCTCAGATCTTCTTGCATGGTATTATTAATTATTAGCTACGTTTTGTTATGGATGATAAAAGATGCTCCAATTTTTGAGAAATTTTAGGTAGCAGTTTATGATTGTGGAAATATTTGATGATCTAATTAATGGAGTAAGAGTAAAAGTACTAATTATTGGATTTCATGAATGAAGATATCTCCAATTCGATCGCTGAGAGACAAGGAACAAGGAAAGAGGATCAAGGTAGATAAGTCAAAGGCAAGTGCATAATTAAGAATCTCACCTCTGTTTTCCAATGTTTCTACTTTCTATGTACAGTAGTGTAGTATAAATGAAATGACAAATTTATTTATTTATATCTTGTTTTTGTCACTCTTCCATTCATTCAGAGCGTGAAAACTGAAGTCATAGATGAAAGCAGAAGTGGAAGCACAACTCCGAATCATGTGAAAGAACGCACATCACAGCAAGAACTGGATCAGCTAATAAATTGAAATGGGGATCAAATTGTCAAGTTTATAGTAATTTTTACTGCTTCATTCACCTTGAGTCAGGGTGGCTTGGCTATGAAATTAATTAAATTACTGGTAATGATACATCATCATTGTACTCCACCCTACCAAATTGAAAAGAAAAAAGTTTTATCTGTGATTGACTGATTGTGCTTCTGGTGATGATGATGATGATGATGGTCTCATCTATTTTCTCTTTTATGCTTGTAATCAATCGGTAAAAATGATTTGGCTGGCAAACTGAGCAAGTAAACAGTATTGCTACTTAAAAGATATGACCTTTCCTTTAAATTATCATTTCCATAGAGGGTGAGAATTTCCACAGTTCTAATAGGCCCTCAACCAGATTGTACTAATTACCAAATAGATAAAATACTCAAGCCATTACAAATGTATGTAATTTGGTTAGTCTCTCTCTAATAGCTTAAATTTTTAGATGAATTGGTGACTCATCAGAAACACGCATGTTTTTGTATTTGTGAATTACGGAGTAGTAGATGGATGGATCACTTTCTAAGTTTTTGTTATTGGTGGTGAAGTGACAAGGGAGGGTACAAAATCAAGGCGATACAGTACCCAAGCCATTGCGACTGAAGAGAGTGCCACCAGCAGGGGACTGACCATCCAGAACAACAAGGGGAAGGTGATGCAAAGCAACCGGCTTCCCACCACGCCCAGCACAAATCCCCGTTCCAGCATACTCAGTGTGTATCCGGGACTTGGAGGTGATGATGACACGTCATCGTCATCATCACGACAATTAATACCCAACCCAGAATTTATCAAGAAATTGGCATCAATTAAGCTTCCAAGTGCCATTGAGCTACACAAAAAGCTAAACAAGGAAAAGATCGCTGCTGATCCATACTTGAGGATTATCATTTTAACCGAACGTGATCCGAAAATTATAGTAGTATTATTACTCATGGTGAAGAGGTTGTTTGCATTGTAGGTGCTGTTAGTTAGAGCTGCCATTGCCAAGGTGATGAGGATTGTGATTGTAGCTGTTAGTATAGTTTCCATTAAACTATTTCTCAAACTTTGCACAGCCAGCGTACCCTTCTTTTCATCACCCTGCGCCAAATTAAAACGACTCCCACTAATTAAAGTCATATACAGCATTTAGATAGCCCTTAATTAATTATATGGATGGGAATTAATTAATTACCTGATGAAGGTCTCGGAAGAGAAGTCTCCTCTTTAGAATGTCGATTCCGATGGTCGTAAGAGAGGGGTGGTTCTTGAAATAGTGCCAAAGATAAGCATGGTAGCCCACTGTGATGAAGAGACCAAGGGGGACTAATATGGTGTCCATATAATTAACAAAAACACCTCCCATAATGTAACAAAGCTAGATTAATGCCTAATTGAAATTGGTTTTGGAAGATTCTGTGTGTGCGTGTGAGAGAGAGAAAGAGATCCTATATATGAAGGTAGGAGCTGTTCTGCGAAACAAATTATATACAGTATAATACTACCAGTGGAGTTGGGTCATGGGACAATAATGAAATATAAGCATTAGGCACTTGTCCCACTTTGTGCAAGGCTGCCAATTTCCAGTGGACACTATGTACGTAGGACTAAGTTTTGTGTGGTAAGAAACCAATAAGAAACGGAGCCCCACCAAAATTGTTGATGTTTGCTTATGGGTGGCATGTAAGCCACCACTTC
>JAUMHB010062862.1:0-14383 GCA_032359685.1 Pittosporum tobira
CCCCCCCCCCCCCCCCCCCCCCCCCCCCCCCCCCCCCCCCCCCCATGCCCGAGTCAATAAATACTTCACTCATAACTCGAAAGGGGTTCACAATCTCATTCTCTCAAGGCTCCCTAGAGTTCTTCCATATCATCCTTAGGAAGCTTGCCCTAATTTCTCACCTCTTCTCTCTCTCTCAATTGGCTCTCCAATATTGATTTGTCACCTCACCCCCCAGATCGTACCCTAATTGGCATTCCATGCCTAGAAACTCTACAACTAATAAGAAAAGATCCCAATTTCAAATGTTTAAACACCAGTTATCCAGGCATTATGAGTTTCTCTAATATTAAATTCAAACGGGATATACATTCCCAATGGGTGACCTCCCCACATATATTGGCAAATTTTCTTTTGTTTGAATGGAAACTCAGTCCATTGGCTTTTTATCTAACTTATCCCGTCTAAACTCAAAACATAATAATAATTGTTGTGTTGGAGACAAAATTATGCCCTTTTGTTCTTAAAAAATATTGCCATTTATGTCATAACTATGGTTACCAGGAACACTTATGTTGAACGGGGAATCGAGCACAAGAGGAAAATGGTCTTTCTTTAATAAACTGTGTCCTTGTACCAATATTCGGACTTAGTTCCCGGTTCAAGGAACGCATGGTAACAAGAGTTCCATGTTGGTTATACACACCTAAAAACAAGATGTGAGTTCTATATGACTTTTTTGGTGCATATAGGTTTATCAACCACAATCAAAATTATCTTTTCACACTCAAGAAAACAGTGAAAAGATAATTATGCCTAACTGTGTGCTTGGAAAATCTTAGGTGCCTTACAAAATGAGACTTCTGGGACAGAGGGAGTACTTATCTAAAATCCAGAGCCTTAAAACCATTAATTCAAACTGCAGTACTATATAATGTAGCGAATACTCACAATTTGAAGCTTGATCGTCTTCCCATCCTGCTCCACAGTTCTAATTTTCTGAAATAAATACACCCAAATTCAAATTAACAGTTAAAATAGCAGAATTCATGTCGTGAGCATTATAAATGTGTAGTTGAGCCGATCTCTCTAACAGCTTAAGCTTTTGGACTTATCGATGACATAACATGGTATCAGAGTGAAGGTCTTGGGTTCAAATCCCGACCGCAAGTTTGCCCTTTATTACCTGCACTTTGATTTGACTCATCTTTTAAGTTGAATCCAATTGCAAGTTGCAAGTGAGGGGGAGTGTTGTTACAAGCATTATAAATACGTAGTTGATCCATCTCTCTCTAACCGCTTAAGCTTTTGTCGAGCCGGTGATTTTGTATGTAAATATCACAAAAATGGCAAATAAACTAAAAAGAGACACTCACAAAATCAACTCCGATTGTGCTAATGTAGCTATCAACATAGGAATCATCCTGAAATCAACACCACCAATTAAAGTAAGTAACTTTACTGCCACACACATTAATGATATGATACATACATAAGAGGAAAAAGAGTTAAGTGGGGTCTATGCATACAGCGAATCGGAGAAGAAGACAGGATTTGCCGACAGAGGAGTCTCCGATTAACAATAGCTTAAATAGATAATCACTACACACACCAAACCAAGTACATACATACAGTAGAAATGTTCAAATTTTAGTACGAGATTAGAAAGAAATCTAAAATGGAAGTGAGAGAAAACTGAATGGAGAAAGAGAAACTCACTAGTCGGTGCTCATGATTGCTGCTGCTGCTGCTGGTGCTGCTAATATGAAAAACTGTAAATTGATTACAATTCTTCTCTCTATCTCGATATAGGCTTACAGATTTGTATGTTTGCGGGGAAAAGCAAAGGGTAAAAGTACAAGGGAATGAAATGCTCCCCACTTTCAAAAGGCGGGCCCCACATGATTAGTCTGGCCCCATATGATTTTTAGAGTTTTAAAATTCTTGGCCTCTATTGATTAATCTCCGGTTTTAAAAATCGTCTGATTGAAAAATTGAAATTGAAGTTTAATTTTAATTTCAACAATAATTTGAAATTAAATTTAAATTATAAAAAAAATTTGATAAATTATCAAATAAACCCTAAGCGTTAAGTTTTTTAATTAAAGTTATCTTTTTAATACAACACTTAAACTATAATAAAAAAAAATATAGCTATGATGTGATGTGTGTAGTATAATATATTATAATCTAAAATGAATTGTGTCACAAATTAAAATGACATCATTTTGTAACAAAAAAAAAATCAAATAAACGTAAGGATGTTTTACTAAAAATGTTAATTCTATGTTAATCTTAATCGAGTATTGATATTTTATCGAGACTAATCATGTAATAGTAAATATTTTTTCAACTCCCAACACATTAATCTCTAAACAAGAAATAGTAAATGTTTTATTTTCCAATTTATTTTGTGAAGTATTTGATCTAAAATAGAAAGGAAAACAAAAGAATCCAGTTTTATTAATTAAGGTATTTATTTTATTGACATGTTTGTGCTCTGCCGCCACTGATGCTCTTTGATTCTTCCTTGCAGTCATTTTTAATACCAACTGGGGGAGGAACACGTCTAATTCTGAATTTTTAATGACTTTATTTTTATTGAAAATGAAATTATGTCAATTGGTTAATATCATTATATCCAATAAGTTATGATTTATATTAAAAAGATAATATCTTATTCAGAAATTAAAAAAAAAGAAAAAGAAAAAAGACTGGCATGTAAATAAATTAAGCTTTGACGACTTTTTATCCACGTATTCACTCACAATATTTATTTAGAAAGATAAAGAACTATTTTCACAAGTGTTTTTGATACTTTCACAAACTCTCATCTCACACCGGAAAAACCTCCCACCCACCCACAAGCGAGACATTGTGAAAATAATAAAAACATTAATGGAAATATCATTTCCGTTTTCAAAAATATAAGCAATTTTCAATGGAACTGAACCGACACCTGTACTAGCATAACGCAGTCTATTCAATATCTGAACTGTAAATCGATTCTACTGCAAAGAATTTTGAGCACTACGTAAATGAACACTATATTTTGATGATATACATTAGCATAACTGTTTTCCCCATCAAATGCTGGCTGTCAAATTTCCTAGAAACTGTGAGCTCAGCATACCCCCTCACATAATGAGGCCAAATTGATTGACTCTGCTAAAACCAGTTTAAGCTATACAGTTATCTCCAGCAACCAAACACCCCCTTACGGTTCCGGCTCTAACCAACAACCATACATTTTCCCCAGTATATCAATTTCATAGACACTACAGATTTTACAGTAAAAATTCATGGATCATCTGCTTCGAACTATTCATTTGCTTTTCCATCACCTAAAGCTTTCTGAAATTTGGAACTTCGTAGCATACCTCAGAATATATTTACAGAAAATTGCCATTCTGCTGGAGTCTCCATTTATAGTAACTGAGTTGTATATTAGTACTTGTCAAGGGTTATCGTGCATATCCGCCATATTGCAAGAGTGATTCCGTTTGTCCATTTTCGTTATAGCCTCTTTTGTTCTTGGACTTGTCAATGCGAGCTTTGCGAACAGCATGTTGAATTTGTCTCTCGTGTTCTTTGAGCATTTCCTCCATGTTCCCACCAGCAGGAAACAATGGTCCTGAGTAGTGGATCCGACTCTTTTTGGGAGCATAACCCTAAGTCCAGAAACAAAATGATAACTCAATTGGTATTTAGAGAAGCATAAAGGAAACATCTAGTTCCTTGTAGAAGCAGAAAGTAAACATCTAGTAAAAATAATACTACATAAATATGTATATTGATGAGAGTACAAAATGACATATAATGTCTCAAGTTTAATGTTAAGTCATTAAGGTACAAATTTATCACAACTTAGCAAAATTTGCAAATGGTGGAGTCCTTGTGGAATGGAAGTAGTATTAGACATGTTTCATTGAAACCCCATTGGAATGTTGTAGGTGCTTTACTAAAATCAATCTCTCATAACAAAATGCTTGGGTTTCTCGTAAGACAGTTCAAGGCCTTAGCAAAGTCGAATAACTTACTAGATAACACTATCTTGCCTAATATAAGCTCATTGTCTACCAAGTCGCAAAATAATTTTCCAAAACTTCATCTCCCTCGTCATATATTCGATCACTGGACTTTAAATTAATCTCATGGAAGCTAATAGGATTCATCAGATGCAGATACGTTAACTGCAAAACCGACACTCAAAGTTCTTTTCAATTTGGTCCCAAACTTCCAAGTTTACAATCAGTTCCTTGTACTTAAAAATTCGCAATCCTACTCCTTTTTTATTTGAAAATTGCCTGAGTGGTGAATAGGAATACAATTTTTGAAAGCTAAAAAGAATTAATTGTTAATTTTAAACTTTGGGACCAAAATTGTGAAAGGCTGGAATTTCAAGGGTAAATTGCAGTTAACCCAGATATACTCCCTTTGAACTATGTCAGTTACTTTTTGTTTACTTCATTGTTAATTGACAGTATATACTTTAGAAAATTGAGAAGGCCTTGAGAATGACTTTTAAGTATTACCTGTGTGGACTCCTTTTGAGATAACTCTTCGTCCTTATTGTAAGAAGAATTTGGTCTATCCAACAAATGGTGAGTCGACTCAGAATCATTGAGCTGGCTGTATCTGACATTAGAACGCTCCTCCGACCAGTTTGAATGGGCACTAGTATCCCTGCTGCTAAGATCAAGTCGCGAACTTCCACGAACGGCTACTGAACTCGAAAACTGCAACAAATGTGCCGCTGCAGTTCCCTGAGGTCTGTAAGACCTCTGTGTCCTAAATTCTGCATCATGCCTAGAAGAACCAAGCATGGAATTCATACTCATGTTTGTAGAATTTTGGGGTTGGATCATTCGACTGTGATGAAATCCATTTCGTCCCCTAGAAGGATCAATGGGGAAGCCAGAAGCACTATCCACTTCAGGATTGTAATTCTCGCTCATGCTTTTAGGGCTTGACTGCCCTTTTCGCCTCTGAATATCAGAAAATATAGTGTCACTATCTTTATTCCATAAAAGAGTCTCATTTGTTAATTTTTTTTGTTTCATACTAAGAGTCCCATTTTTTTCTTTTATTATCTTTAGTATAAAGTTACACAATGTCCTCAAGTTTAGTATTAGTATTTCACTCTCATGCCACCACTAATAAACTAACCACTCATTACATTTAGGGATAAATAAATAAATGCATGCGCGCACACACACACACACACACACACACACATATGGAAGGAAAGTATATCTTTAATTAAAAAATTTTCAAATGGGACAGTTTTTGTGGAATGGAGGGGGTTATTTAATATGGGACAGTTAAATAAGCCTTATACCTGTATCGACGCCTGCAACTCAGCATTAGCATCAGGTGCAGCCATTGCTTTGGATTCTCTGTTGCCCTTTCTCGATTCAAGTCCACGTCCTTTACCAGAAGCTGCTTTTTGCCTGGTATCAAGAGAACACATGATATTTTTTCAAAAAATATATAAAGATGAACAATATTTAAAATAAGAAATAAAAGGTGCCAAGTTTGTGTACCTTTTTGCTTCATCATCTCGAAGCTTTATATCAAATTCCTTGCTTGGTGGGTATTTGGGTAAACTTGATGGATCACAGGGAAGAGGCTTTCTGGTGAAGAACTACAAAGAAAACTCCAACTAATAAATAGCAAAATACTTTTGGCAAAGCACCAAAAAGGAAACATGAGAAGGAAAAAAGCATTAAGAATTAACATAATGATAAAACACTTGGGAAATTTCAACTAATTATCAGAAATGCCAAACAGATGAGCATAAATCTAATAAATAAAAGGAAGTTTACCTCACTTTGAAGTGCAGAAGAAGTTGATCCCCGGCACTCAGGTTCAACCGCAAGGAGGGTATCCAAAAGTGACAAAGCCGAAGCAGGGAAATCCTTAAATGTCTCGGCAAAACAACGTTTATATGGTTGTTGAGGTTTGAAAATAGTTGCATGAGGCAATCTCGAGTTTTTCCAATACTCTTCGGACGGAGAACCACAAAGTTTAAAAATTTTATGTAGTTGTTCCACCTATAAATGATAAAATTTTGACGTTAAATATTAACCAAAGCAGGTCACATTCATTTAACAAAAATAGAATAGATAAAACCTACTTAGCTCATAGATATGAAAGTACCTCTGTTCTTCCGGGCATTATAGGCTTCCCAGCATATAGTTCGGCAAGGATGCAACCAGTACTCCATAAATCAACAGATACTCCATAGTTTGTAGCACCAAGCAAAAGTTCCGGAGGCCGATACCACAAGGTAACCACACGACTTGTTAAAGGCTGTACTTTATTGGCGCGATAAAAGTTCGCTAGTCCAAAATCAGCAATTTTGAGATTCCCATTGTTCCCAATCAGAAGATTTGAGCCCTTGATGTCACGGTGCAGAATTCCTCGACTATGGCAGTGTTCCAGTCCACGAAGCAGCTGCTGCATATAGCATTTGATCTGCAGGCCCATAAAATAGAAACCCGTATGAATAAGAAGATAAGGCGAGGAAGAAAAAATTACTCCTGGTGACAGTACTGACTAAAAATGGATGGGATAATCATATGAGAGGAGGCAGCCACTATATTTTAATTTTTTTAAGCCAGTGAAACTCGTAGCCACTACTATCTACTACTCTACTGCTAGCTGCTACCAACTAGACAACAGAAATACACCAATTTACTATAGTTACCCCTTTTCTGGTAACCCCAAATAGTGAAAATGCAAGAGAAGAGAACACACCTGGGCTTCAGGAAACTTAATTGTTGGTGATGCTGCGAGCCCAGCAAGATCATGTTCCATGTACTCAAATACAAGGTATAAATTGCCCGAAACCCTGGAAGTGACCAAACCTTCAAGCTTCATTATATTTGGATGATCCAGCCTTCGCAGAATAAGGATTTCTCTTGCCATAAAACGAACACTTTCTGGATCCATGTTGACAAACCGCACCTTCTTCAGTGCAACAATTTTACTGGTTTCAAGGTCACGCGCTCTATACACACTGCTGTAGGTCCCTTGCCCAATCTGCAATAAGACACCCGTTCAGAGTAGTTTCTTATCATTTCCCTCAGAATCTAAACCTCGTGTTTATAATGACCCTCTAGGTTGTCTGTTGCCAGGGGCAAATTTGAAATTTATTTTAAGGTTAATTTTAATATTTATTACAGGAGGGGAGAAGTTGTAAAACTTCTATTATACTGCACTTTGAAGTAATTTTTTCTAGGGAAAAGTTAAAATAATACTAAGAACTTCTAGAAATGCTCATGGATAACCATATGCACATACACTAATTCTTTTTCAGATGTTTAAATTTAAAAATAAAAAATAAAAAAAGAAAAGAAAAGAAAAGAAAAAGAAAGAAAGAATGGCACCTCACTCAATCCACCCACAAGGTTTCAATGAGGAATCCAAAAATTCTACTATGAGAAGAAAATAATGAATTAAGAAATAGTCTATCCAGCTTTGCAATATCTACCAAGTCAATTAGCTAGAAACACAAAGATCAACATGTAAGAAGTTACAATTGAAGAGTAACTTAACAATGATTCAATAGGTTATGCATTAAGTTAATGCATAAACATTGTGTATCATGAAACAAAAACCTATAAACAATTCCAAAGATAATTATTATTTTGGAAACAAAAACAAGCATATGCATTTATGCAACTTAAATCTAGCGGAAAATGAAAGACTCAAGTGATAAAAACTGCAGTACCAACAAAATGTATATCAAACAATGATCTACATGAAGGTAACATAAAGTAACAAAGAGTTCAAAATGTAAGCCATGATTTTAGCCATGATTTTACAGACCTTGTCTAATTTCTCAAATGAGTCTGCCTTTCTTGGTATCCACCCTTTGATAGCTTCCCCTGCCACATCACTCAACCATCTTGGCCATCCAGCAGCAACTTGTGCAATATCAATTCCATTATGAATGCTAAATAGCCTAGACATATGAGGTTGTTCTCCACTTACCCCAACATCGTTTACAGGTTGATTATCAGCCAAATTGGGTTTCATCGGTTTCTCATAAACCACAGTCTTCTCCTCTTCAACCCACACTGGAGGGGTGGTGCCTGCAATCTCTTCCCTGGCCTCAGTTGATATAAGTCGGGTGGTTGCGTCATTGCCACCTCCATCAACCTCTACTACAATCTCCTCTTTTCTCGAGGAACCGACTAACCTTTCGGATGATTTCTTCAGTATTTTGTTTGAATCTTTCTCCTTAATATGTTCATGTTCAGAAAATCCTTTTGAGCAAATGCAGCCCATGATGTTCCAACCTCACAGTCCCGTCTCTAAATAACTCCCTACAATTATTCACCCAAACTCCAATTAAATTCACAACAAATTGTTGGTATTAAGCTTGTGACCCAATAAGCAATTCCCAAATTCAAAATCCTAAGTTATACAGATCAATGTCCCTGCCATCAAATGATGATACTTTTCATATCCAATGTGAAGAAACCTACTAATTGAGTCACAATTTGAAATTCAATTAATGATCAACTCCATTTGTCTTCAAATCAAGACCATTACAACTTACAAGCAAATGCACAAATGCACAAATGCACAAATAAACTAATTAAAACCCTAGACCAAATTCAAAGATCAAAAGGGTGTTCATAAAATATGAATCTGCAAGGTACCCAGATCCCCAAATAAAAATATTTTCACTGAAAACCAACTCACATTGAAAGAATATAAAGATAATAACTTGGAGATTGGGGCATAAATGAATTGAATCAAGTGCACCAAATTCAACCCTTGATAATTGACATTTCCATATTTCTTTTTTGGAAAAAATTCTAAATGGGGCTCCTGGAATGCGCTGTAACAGCCTGCCGAGAAAGAAAGAACGAGTTTTTCGGATCTGGGGCACCCTAAAAACACGATAGACCGGTCAATATTTGGTCCAGAGTCTTTAGACAGAGTAAACCGGGAAGTTTCTACTAGAAACAGATCGTTTCAACTAAAGCTTAGAGAGAGAAAATTCTAGAGAGAGAAAGACATGTAAGTCTCGTGAGAGAGAAGGAAGGGATCAGTCTGTAGGATCCACTATAACTTCTGTTACACGCCGCAACAGGAGGAGGAGGGAATTTTTGGTGGTGGCACTTGGCGAGTGTAGGAGGAAGAAAGAGTTGCACAATGCGACATCATGGGACCCACGAAAAAATAGGAGTCTGTCTTCTGGTACAGAAAATGACAACACCTTTCGTAATCTTATTTTTGTTTCACTTAATTTGTCCATTCTCTATGTGTTATGTGTCTTTACGTGGAGTAACTGGAGTAGTTAAGTAGTTAAATACTAAAAAAAGAAAAAGAAAAAGAAATTAATTTAGAATTAAAATTTTATATAATTTAACAATATTAATTTTTAATATTATTATGTAATGGATTAATGTGATCAAGATAATAAGATTGTCAGACTGGTATTAAACTTTACTTTATTGACTCATTTTGAAATATTTTAAGTGTATCAATTTATTTATTCTTTTTAAACTCAAATACATGATTCCCAACTGTTTAAATTTATCACAAAGTATAATTATTTTTACATTATTTTTCTAAACGTCTCAAAAATAAATAGCTCGACTAATGTATAAAGCAAATTTATAAAAACTAGTATTTAAAAAATTATCATCTAATTCTAATTAATTCTTGATTTGCTATATAATTAGTTAAGCGTTTAAGCCTGTCTGAGTAATCCTCGTCTCTACTCGGTTAATCTTCGACTAAAGTTATCAAAGTGTTGGACTCTCTTTCTGTTGCTTAAATTCGTTTATTGATTTCTAGAATACTAATAGCAAATAAAAAAGAAGAAAACTATTAAAGGGTCAAATTTGCAAAAGTAAATATTACAAGTAGTCCAAATTATAAATCCGAAAAATAAAATAACCAGAACTCTTAATTTCAAGAGAAAAAGATAAAAAGGAAAAAGAATAGGAGCCTAGCGGGCCTTAAAGTCTTCATGTAGTTGACTCAATGGATTGACTTTAAAGATGTAAAATGCTACACCCGTAAGATATGTAACCTTATTTGCAATGGGCCAGGCCAAGTCTTGACCTAATATCTTGACTCTTGAGTCTTGACAGTTGATCTGGACCAATTTTCGACTATCCAACTTATTGTTTTTTAGGTTTTAAAAATTTTAAAAAAAGAAATTCATTGTTTTACCAAATGATTGAACACTCGTATGCGCTTTCAAGCTAACATAACACATTCCCACAGGGACTCTAAATAATTATTCTCTCAATTTTATAAAATAAAATATTGGTATTTATTTATTTTTAAAAAATTGTATTCAAAATTTAAGAATTAATTTGTAAATCTAAAATTTAAAAGTGATGTGATTTATTATATAATCCAAACATACCAAATATTGTAATAAGAACATTTATGAAAAAAATTTACAATAATTAAACTTGTATTCGTTAAAATTTGATAAATTTATATTAATTTAAAACATATAACTTTAAAATTTGACTTAAGCTTTTGAGAACAACCTCACTTTTTTGTGAGCCAAAAAGAATATATATTATTGATATTTTTTTGAAGTAATTTTGTGTTTACTTTTAAATATAAATGAGTGTTTAATTATTGGTGATGGTGATAATAAACTTGCAATGTCTAGTTAAGAATATTTCTGCAATTTATAAATTCTATGGGATATAATAAATGTATTTTGTAAGATTAATATTTTCAATAAATATGTAATTTTGGTAAAAATATATAATAAATTATAAAAAAATACAATATATTGTAGAACTAATTCATTTTTTTGTATTAAAAATGTAATTTTATTAGGTAAAATAAAATAAAACAACAACAACAATAATAACAATAACAATAAAAACAAAATAATAATAATAATAATAATAATAATAATAATAATAATAACAAGAATAACAACAACAACAATAACGATAATAACAATAATAATAACAACAATAACAATAATAACAATAATAATAACAATAACAACAAGAATAACAACAATAAGAACAAAAACAACAATAGCAACAATAATAATACTCATTTAGGAAAGTAATCAATTATCACAAATCACGGGTAATTTAGTCAATTGAGTTTCTATGATTCTAGGCCTCGTGGCGATGTGGCTTTTGCCACCGCTTCAAAAGCACGTATGCACATTATGAAACTAACAAGGGACAATTTTCTGGCACAAAGGGCCTCGGTGGTCATGTGTTGATACCGTGTTTTAAATTTCACAAATAATTAGAGAATGAAGGTAACTTATCCATAAATATTTATTATGAAATTTTTACTATTAATATTCCTTTAAATGCATGATGAAATGATTTCGGTGCAACTATATACTAATTCAATGAAGGAATTTCATTTTATTAGGAAGCTAAATAAATGGGACCTTTATGTGAGAGAAAAATTTCAAATTGAAACTGTAAGAACTCTTTAAATTATTTTTGGAGAGTAGTTTCAACTTGGATTTAGTAAATACTGTTTATTTGTTTTCAATATTACTAATAATTTTATTCTTGTTCCAAAATCAGAAGTTTAAGGATACTTGTTTAAATTTGAGAACAAAGATGTCTCTCTTTTTCATTACTCTAAGGCTACTAATTCTGTTTTTTTAGAGGAAAATAATGTTTAAATGTTTCCTTTACTGAATCCTTAATGTCAACGAATGTGAATGATATCGTTGCAAATATTATCAGTAAGAGAAAAAGACAAGATGAAATTTTATCTAAATTGCGGCATAAACAACTCAACCACATATCAAGAGGTATAAATTTTTGTCGATATCTCATGTTTCAACACAAGATGAAATGCCTTATGAAAGAGAGGGTTCTTCATTTTGTCGATATCTCATGTTTCAACACATGTATATAATGCATCAAAGGAAAATTTTTAAAAGTAAATAAACGTGGGGCTACAAAATAGCACTGGACATTTTGGAAATAATTCACATTAATATTTGTGAATTATTTACTCCAAGCATAAATGGTCATAAGTTTTATTACTTTTATTAGTGACTACTTACGTTATGGATATGTTTATGTTTTGCATTATAAAAAATAAAATCTAATGCACTTGATATGATTAAGGCTTACAAAGTATAAGTTGAGAATGAAAATGTCTAAAAAATTAAAGTTGTAAGATCTGACAGAGGAGGAGAATATTATGGTATTCTCTAAATCGGGACGTAACCCTGGTCCTTTCACCATGTCTTTATAGGAATGTGGCATAATTGCTTAGTACACAATGCCGGATACACCCTAGAAGAATGGTGTTGCTAAATGGTGCAATCAAACGCTTTTGGATATGGTTCGAAGTATGTTTTGTCACATTGTTATATTGGAGTTTTTGTGGGTTGAAGCACTTAAAACTGTTGTGCATATCCTAAACCGAGTTTCTAGTAAATCTATGTCTAAAACATCTTATGAATTATGGACACAAAGGAAATTGAATTTAGGGCATTTGCATGTATGGGCCGTTTAGCAGAGGCTAAAATTTAGATCTACATTCTAAAACTCTCGACCCTAAGACTATAATTTGTCATTTTATTGGCTACCCTAAACGATCTAAGGATTTTAGAATTTACTGTCCATCACATACCACTAGAATTGTTGAAATTAGGAATGCAATATTTTTAGAAGATGCTAATATTAGAGGGAGTACACCTTAATATTGGTGCAACACTAAATCTTATAGAAAATATTGTTGCATCTAAAGTTGTACATGATGATCCACCCACAATAATGATAATACAATTCTTCTTACTAATGTACCTTTCCAAAGATTATGAAGAGTAAGACAAGCAGTTATTCTGGATTATTATATTGTATATCTAAATGAGATTGACTATAATTTTGGCATAGAAAATGATCCTATCTCCTAAAGGAAGCCATTTCGAGTAACCATTCAACTTAGTGGCTTGAAGCCATGGAAGATGAGTTGAAATCTATGAAAAATAATAATGTTTGGGACCTTGTAGAGTTGCTTGAAGGAGCAAAAGTTGTGGGCTATTAATAGGTCTAAAAAACTAAGCTTGACTCTGAAGGCAATGTTGAAAGTTATAAAACTAGATTAGTTGCTAAAGGCTTTAATAAAAGAGAGGGGATATATTATAATGATACTTTTTCTCCCGTGTTAACAAAAGATTCTTTTCGAATAATCATGACTTTAGTTGCTCATTATGATTTAGAGTTACATCAAATGGATATTAAAACTACTTTTCTTAATCGTGACTTGCATGAAGATGTCCACATAACACAACTTGTAGCTAAAGGCAAGGAACATATGAAATTTTGGTTAATTCATATATGGTTTAAAGCAAGTCTTTTTGCAGTGGTATCATATTTTCATGTTGTGATTAATAAATTCAGCTATAAATAAAATATAGTAGACCAATATTGTATATACCTCAAAATTAGTGGAAGTACTTTTATCATCTTAGTATTGTGCATGGATGATATTCCACCCGTTAGTAATGATCTGAATCTTTTATATAAAACTAAAATATTTCTTCATTGAATTTTATATAAAGAATCTCGAGGGAGCCTCTTATGTTTTGGGCATTAAAATTCATCGATACAGATCTTATGGGTTATTGGACTTACCACATAGAGCTTATAATGACAAAGTTCATAAAATATTTAATTTACAAAATTGATGTCCTAGTGTTGCTCCTGTCTTCAAGGGTGACAAAATTAGCTTGAGACAATATTCTCA
The DNA here is from genome assembly GCA_032359685.1 of Pittosporum tobira. Taxonomy (NCBI): domain Eukaryota; kingdom Viridiplantae; phylum Streptophyta; class Magnoliopsida; order Apiales; family Pittosporaceae; genus Pittosporum; species Pittosporum tobira. Next base: position 13,720 of record JAUMHB010062862.1, read on the forward strand.
AAATGAACTAAAGATTAACCAAAAGAGTATATTCCCTACCTTTTAGCAGTGTGAGTCTTATGTATACTTATGTACTAAAGATTTATGCTCATATTTAGGAAAACAAATAACCTTGACGTAATTGGTTATTATGATTCTGATTTTGTGGGAGTAAAGATAAATTAAAATCTACATCATGATGTTTTTTATACTTTCTAAATTAGTCATTTTATTAAAGAGTATTAAGCAGTCAATAATGAACTCTTCTACCATAAAGGCAGAATAATATAGTTTGTTATAAAGTCATATGACAAGTTTTATGGTTGAGAAATTACGTCATGGATCTTAAAGTTCTTAATTCCATTTCAAGACCATTAAAGATATTTTCTAAAAATGAGACTGTTATTTCTTTCCTTAAGGACTACAAGAAGTTTAATGTATTAAATAACTTGTAGTACAAGAAAGGTTCCAAAATCAGCAGATGTTTATTATTAACATAAATGAGTTTTCTATGTTAGTAGATCCCTAAGCGAACAGTTTACTAACCACTATCTTTTGAGAATATGTTGCTAGCATGGGCTTTGGTTAGTAATCTTGTGAGAACCCGGATATTTGAGAATGATTTAATAAATAAAAATCTTCCTTTTGTTATTTCTCTAGTCGAATTATATTTCGCAATTACGTT
>JAUMHB010062873.1:0-14383 GCA_032359685.1 Pittosporum tobira
TTATTTAAGGTAGTAGAGTATTATTAGGAGATTTGTTTCCTTTTAAAATAGGATTTTACTTGGTCGTTAAGTTTAGGGTTTCCGGCTGCCATCTATTTAAACTCTTGTAATGTTTTATTGTGAGGGGAGTTGAATATTATGATTTGAGTAAAGCCTTGTGGTTTTATTTGTCTGCGGACCCGAGTGATATCTATGGAGAGACCTCAAAACACACTGCGGTGTGGCTGAGTTCCTGCGGGAATAAGGAAAATCTATCATTTTCTATATTTTTATTTTTTCTATCAATTGTCCTACATCAATCTTTCTTCTCTTTCTGGGCTGTATAACTTTGATCTGTGTATAATATTCTGATATGCCTCTCTATGGGGGGTTATGGGGGCGCGGGTCTGATAGGTTACAGAGATTAGAAAGGACTGAGGGATTCCTCTGGTTGGGATGAATAATTAATCATAAATGAGGGTTAGCTGTACATGGCTTCCAAACCAGACTTATAAGCTTATAACTCAACCAATCTCTACATAAATAGGAAGACAAATAACTAAAACCTTGAGCTACTTATCAAATAAACATATAACTAAATGTGGAGCTGCTGGTGGTTTGGAGCATTTATGAGGAAATGTAAGTACTTAAAGCTGACGTTGATCATTAAATTTAGACGAAGCCTATGTCATTATGATTTATTTTGTTTAATTGTCAATAGTTTGCAACTGGTGGACATAGTCTAAAGATTTAAAAAAGCATAGATTTTTTCCCCAAGGTTCCTGTATACTTTTTGGATCTACTTTCTTCTCTCTCGAATACTTTGCCCTTCTCCCTTATATTTCTGTTCTTATTCTATTTGTATTCTCTGCAGTGATGGATTATTTTTTGCTGTAAAGGAGGTGTCGTTGCTTGATCAAGGAACCCAGGGCAAGCAAAGCATATTACAACTTGAACAGGTGAGAATAAATGTCATTTCTTCATGAATTACTATCACATGCGGGGTGGGTGGGTGTGGGGGTGTGTGTTTGTGTGTGGATGTCACAAGAAATCGCATCTGTAATCTTATTTTTCAATTAATAGTCTTCTTAGTATTAATGTGTTCCTAACTGTTCAGGAGATTTCTCTTTTAAGTCGTTTCCAACATGAGAACATAGTTCGGTATCTTGGCACAGACACGGTATGATTCTATTTGGCGTGCATTTTCTTTTTCTTAAATTCCTCTCTCTTTCTCCTCCTGAAATACTACTGCATGTAATTTTATTTATATTGATCTTTTGTGGCTTTGAAGATTCAGGCTAATGTTGCTTTTGTTGATATATATAAAATGATCTTTCAGGATGATGGCAAACTCTATATCTTCCTTGAGCTTGTAACAAAAGGTTCTCTTGCAAGCCTCTACCAAAAGTATCATCTGCGGGATTCCCAAGTCTCCATCTACACTAGGCAGATTCTGAACGGTTTGAATTATCTTCACAAGCAAAACGTGGTTCATAGGTGATTCAATTGAAAACTTTCATTAGCCATTCAGCCATTCAATTGACTATGATGTAGGTCTTCATGGCTGAATTCGTTATTGACTTTGAGCTATGCAATGACTTTTCTAAGGCTTCCATAAAAATTTATCATATTTCAGGGATATCAAATGTGCAAATATATTGGTGGATGTAAGTGGATCAGTGAAGCTTGCAGATTTTGGGTTGGCAAAGGTTAATTCCTTTAGAAGATCAGAAACTCTTTTTTCTGTTATGTTGTTGCTTTGAGTTGCAATTGTAGATGGTTCATGTTTTATATATCTCAGGCGACCACGTTCAATGACGTAAAATCTTGCAAAGGGACTGCATTCTGGATGGCCCCAGAGGTTAGCCTTTTATTCCTTTCGAAATTTTACAACTCTGTTTAAGTTTGACGTGTTAGCTCAGCCAATGTAATAACCATCTATTAACAGTCAAAGAAGTATCTTCCAACATTTCTATATAAATTTAGTTTAAAAAAAGAAAAAGAAAAAGGAAAACTATTTTATATATAAAAAAAGTACTCTTATAGCTGTAATTCAATAATTTGTGCATCTAATCCAGCATCAGTTAGGCCTGAGCCTTGCATTGAATAGTCAAGTAAAGCTGGCATTGAATAGGTGAACTAAACCTAGCATTGAATAGAGTCAATAGACTGGGTGATCGATATCCTCAATTGATGTTGGGGTCTTCGGTCACCAAGATGGGAATGAACCCTTTTCTGAGCCCACGTATTTCCCCTGCTATTGGGACGCTCAATAGACTCCTTAACGTTAACAGGAGGCTATTAAACATCCAGAATTTGGAGTTAAATCAGTTTTTCTTCAACTAATAGTTAGTCGGACCTATAAAAACCAGTCCAACAGAGAGTGTGAGTTGAAAGTTGTAATACCTTTCATAACAAAACTGATAAACCAAAAAGATAAAGGACCACTCCTTTCTTGGCGTAGCTCCTTATCTTTTAAAGGAAAGAGTCTGGTTTTGTTTTTCCCTTGATGCTGAATTTTGATCATACCCAGATTAAGGGTTACCCATGCATTATATTATACGAAAGGACTGCTATGCCACATGTTTGTTTGAGGAATGTTTTAAGCAAATGCACACAACTAACTCTTAGAGAGCAAATAAAAATTTCCCTTTTCTCTTTTGATATCTCCAGCTAGTATGTATTTTTCGTATGTGTTCAAACTTACCGGCTTAAGTTATGCATTTTTCCAGGTTGTTAACCGGAAGAACCCTGGCTATGGACTTCCAGCTGATATATGGAGCCTTGGATGTACTGTGTTAGAGATGCTAACTCGTCAAGTACCATACTCTCACTTGGAAGGGGTAAAACGGTTTCTTTAAATTTAGTACTTATTTTGCTCCCCTAAGTAGTTGCATTATAGCACTTTTGATCTCTTATGCATACTACATTGACGTCTTATACTCCTTCGGTTTCAAAATTAAAAAAATGACATTTTTAAAAATAGATGTTCGATTACAATTTTACATAAAATTTCATATATATATATATATATATTATTAAATTAATAATATGTTTTATGGTACTAAAATAGAAGCCTATCTCTAATTTTGGAAAGAAGGTAATACTAAATACTGGAAACTGTATAATGGTCTTCCACTGGTTGATGTCTCTTCCTCATATGCTAATCTAGTTGAGATTTGTTCCTCTAGTTTGATTGGAGTAAAATTGTTGTAATGGATATTACATGTGCTATGACAGATGCAAGCATTGTTTAGGATTGGCAGGGGTGAACCTCCTCCGATGCCTGATTCTTTATCACGAGACGCCTATGATTTTATCCTCAAGTGTTTAGAAGTTAACCCAGATAAACGACCCACAGCTGCTCAGCTCTTGGACCATCCATTTGTGAAGAGGTCATCATTGTCAACGTTTCCGAGCCCCGCATCTCCACAGTATATCGGGATGCGATCATGAAGCACTTTATCCGCCTTTGATAATCGGTGATATTGAGGTATAGGAAGTAAAATGGAAAATTGGCTATGGAGATTCTGCGCAATCTGAAATTAATGCAGAAATTTTCCACCCAAAAATAAAAATTTAAAAAGTTTCAACTTGTATTGGAATTGGTTTTGGATGGGGATCCGGAGCATTGAAGCAGAGGAATTATTTTCTTCGTTGAGGTTGGTTGTATGATTTGTTTGTGCATGATTTATTGAGAATTTCATTATAGCTCGAGTGGGATAATCTTATTATCGTGCCTTTTTCAATTTTCTCCTGTGTTGGCAAAAGAAACAGGGATCATTTGTATGATACTTGAAAGGAGAAGAATATGATCATTTGTAGAACGAGGAGTTGTAAGTATCGTATGGTTTTGTATATAAGTTGGCTTTAGAGAACATTTGACATGTTGAACAAATGTCGTGTCCATTTTTAGGAGTTTATTCTACGGATATGGTGGTGATTGTAATTTACTTTTTAGATATTTAGGTATGATTTTTGCATATTTCTTTTTCCAAGGAGAAAGATTCTAAATTTGTGTTATTTGTTGTTTCATCAGGTGTGGGTGGGAATGAACTTTCAATTTTACCGTGTTGCCCTTGGGCCAAAGTGGTTAGCCATACTCCATGCAGCACTTGAAAATAATGGTTATATATGTAGTTTTTATTTAAAATATAAATAAATAATTATAGGGTCTAGATCTAATGTTTAATCGATCTAAATCGTTCAAAGTAAAATTTAATAGCTATTTTTCTTTATGAATCTGTCTGTATAGGCAAAAATAAGTGAACAAAAACTTAATAATACTGAAATTTGCAATTAATAACTATGGATGGGATGAATTACACTAATGCCCTGGACGAAACTGTTAATTAATTGGTCAGCTACAGACCAACAGTTAACTCTTGAACCCATAGTTATGTTGTTACATACATTAAAAATTCTGCATTTTAAATTTGAGGTAGCTTTCTTAGTCCGAGATTTTACGTTCTCCGGGTGTTGGGCAACACCTTCCAGTTTATATTCTATATTTACCGATTCATCTTTTGATGGTATATTGAAATTTGATAGCAAAATACTCCTCAAAATGGGTCCCACTTGTCATAACACATTTTAAAAAATCATAACCAAAACAAGTATTAAAGCATTTATTTTTCACAGAAATATCAAGAATAAAAATTACTGCAAACAGCTTTTACATCATCAGTTTCAAGCATTACTATATGCTTTCTTAAGCCGATGAACTCCTCTTAATAATACGATAGTTCTATCTACATACTTGTCCAGTAGAAGAGCACACCAACTTTGCCAAATTGTTTCTACTTTCACTGTATACTGAATTACAGATCACAAATTTCTAGAAGCATGCCCAGAAAAAGGAGTCTGAAATCACTGAAAGTCAATACAGTATTTTACATAAAATACAAAAGAAGAAATTAAGGGACCAGATAGTTTCAACCAACTGAAGATGACTTTACTATTTGGGAAAATGAAGAGAACATATTTTTCACATGCTTACCACTCCCTGGAGTTTAGTGGTTTGAATCAGAAACACTACCAAACTGCTCCGACAGTGAGCCCTTGTGTAGATCCGATACTGCATGGACAGTTTCTAGATAATCGTTCTTCATATCTGAAATTTTTGACGTCATGCTCTCCTTGTATTTTGAAACGGAGTCGACTAATGCAAATAGTTCACGTGCACAAAACTGAACTTCCTCCTCACTTTGTACAGTTGCTTCCTGCAACTTTGCTTGGGAGGTCTACACAATTATAAAAAAATTATAAAAAAAAAAAGTCTTTGTCCACAAAAGTTTGATAAACTTAGCAGATCCAATTTTAAAAATTTGCTTTGATAATATTCTCTTCATTCCACCAAAGAGGTCTATTTGCAAAATTTGTGGATCCTAAGGATAATTTTCCTTTAAATGTTTATCCCCAAATTGTGAATGTTTAGTTTAGCGAGTTGTGAAAATGATGCCATTGTGTTTATTTTTATTTATTTATTTATTTTACGTAAAAACCCCTTGGCCCCTAAGAGGAACTCTTTTTTGAATTTTTTTTGTGACAAATTAGACTCTTTTTGTGGAACAGGAGAGTCTAATACTACATAGAACGGTAACTTTTTGGGGTTACCATTGTAGTAAAAGAAACATATCTATATCTGTATTATAAAGCCACAGCCAGGGGGCCTCTGAAAAAAGTTGGTGCCCTCTCAGCAGTAAAAATATAATTTCAGGATAGTTGAAAAGTTGGTGTCCTTCCGTAAAAAAGTAATTCTAGACAATTTAAGGGTAACTCTATATCTTCCTATTTAATCTCCTCCTTTCTCTCATCTTCCCTCTTTTTCTCTGTCAATATTAGGTTGAGTAAAAAATCTCAACTCAATCCTAATTTTTCTCACATCTAAATCTTTTTTACTTATCACACACTTAGTGTGTGCATGAGTACCAGTAAAGATGATCCGCCCGACAAATACATCGCTCCTTACATTACCATCATATTACTGGGAATATAAGACTCATTATATAATCATTTGAGCAAGGTTTTGTTTTAATTTAAAAAAAATAGCGTATACCTTCAGAAGCTCCATCGCTTCTCTTTCAACAACATCCAAGTTGTGCGTCTCTGTTTCAACTTCCTCTGCCAACTTTCTAGCTTCCATAGCACATCTAGAAGTGTACTCCTGTGTCTCATTCTTCAACAAGTTCAATTGAACTTCCACCTGAGAGATTATTATGCATAAAACGGAGCATCAAATCTAGTCCAACATTGCTTCTAAAAGTTCTTTTCTACTTTTCTTCAGGGATATCGTCAACAAAATATGAATTTAAGAAATGTATATATGTAGACAATTCAAAAAGTGCAGCCTTGCAGTTCAAGCTTAATGCTACCAAGGATAATCATCAAATGATTGTTGATAGCATTCCATTCAATAGGAAAATCTTCATTAAGAAGTTCGGCCATTCTATTTCCTTCGAGTCTTTGACAAACTAATCCTTTAATAATTTATGAAAAAACAAGGCTAAACAAAACCCATTGACATAGTGCATAATTTATGAAAAAACAAGGCTAAACAAAACCTATTGACATAGTGCATCATGAATAGCTATTCAAGTTCAAAAGAAAACAGCCAATTTGATATCAAATAAAATGTGCAATTGATATTCTGAGAACTCTACATACTACTATGTATTCAAGCCTTAAAATCCAAATAAACAAACAAGTGAAATCAATTGAACAAAAAATTAAAAAAGAGCACACAGACTGATTAGGTAAGCAGGAACAGAAAAAGCTACTTATGGTGTATCCCATACAATGATTCGGACAGTGCCCGGTTCGAGAAACTCGGGGCAAAAAGAGTTGCATGGTACCATAAGTTTTGCAACGTAATTGCACCAGTTCGAATTCAGTGGCAGCAGATAAAAGACCAACAAGGATTATGAGTAGAATGTTTTGATCTAAAATGCGGATATCTGAAACAAAATAATCAATTATATCCTTTGTCCTTAGTAGTTCATTGACATTAATCTAACATGGCATCATGATAACCAACACTTCATTTGCATATATCTTACATGTCCATACTGTGATAGACTTATAAAGTATGCAGAATTCTAGGACAATATTCAAACAACATGTTCATCATTATACACATTAATATCAAGTTATTATAACACTTGCTTAGTTGCAATTCACTTACTTCATCGATATGGGATTGAAGGGCAGCAATACGACTCCTTTTTGCCTCGATCTTTGTAGCATTTTCAACTGAGATTTGCTGAAGGGATATCAACTCTTCCAGCTTCACCATGGAACTTCTCTTTATGTCATCAGCAAATGAAGCAAGCGCAGGCTTTAGTGTAGATTTGTAGTCTATTCCAAGCACCTCTGCAGGTGTAGAACCTTTGGCGTTCAACTCATAATGGAAGCCATTTCCAAGCTTTAGCCTGGAAACACCAAAAAAAAAGTGAGGATTGTCAAGAATCATTAATACAATATCGCTTATAACTTTATTAGGCACCAATAATAAATATATCAATGAGAATGGATATTCAAGGAAACTGAAGGCCAGTTTGCTTCCCCTAAATAGCAACTCATGAATAACTTTCTTCCTGGATTGATTTTCTAGATATTATAGTATTATACATTTAACATACATTTAAATCAAATACAAATTTATTTGTTTAAGATAGAAAACCATGTTCCAGAAATACAAACATCCATAAGATAACATTTATGATTAGAACATTATATTACTAATCTACTACTGTTAATTCTCAAAACAACACCCTCTAAAGCATACCCTGTATTATAGACTTCACCTCTTACTCTTAGTTCTAATTATGTAGTCTAACAATTATAAAGAAACCTGACCTCTAGGTCCAAATCAAAACAAAATGTTAGATATATATAGACATTAGTAATGGGCTACTAAAACGTAATTCAAAATAAGCGACAACATATGATGAGGAAAACGAAAAACTTACTTCCTGATAGCTTGGTTGCATTCAATCATAAGATTCTGAAGTTCCTGAAACTTCTTCCCGATTCCCCCATCAAGATCCCAAGACTTCTCCTCCCAAGCGTTCCTCGTACCCTCAGCCTCCCCGATATCTCTCTCCACAGCCTGCAACTCCCTCTTCATCCTCTCGGCATCCCTCGCATTAAATGCCTGCTCATCCACCCGTGTCTTCAACTCCTCATTCTCTTCACTGATCCTCTTCCTCTCCACAACCTTCGCCTCCAACTCCTTCTCTTTCTCCTCCAAAATCTTTCCCACGTTCACCATGTGCCCATCTAACTGCTCAATCATTGTATGAAACTTCTTTACATCTTCCTCCAACACTCTTCTCTCCTTCTCCAACACTTCTTTAGCCGACGGCTCGGTCTTCAAACTTTCCACTCTTCCTTCCAATTCCTTAACATTCCTCATTAACCCATTAACGACCTCCTCCATTGAATCCCTCTCCCTCTGACACTTCTCCATAAACCTACTATCCTCCTCCTCCATAGCATCATCTTCCCCTCTTATATAACACAAGTAACTCCTCAACGCGTAAACAAACATACTGTTCTCCTCAAAATCCAATCTTGACCGCGTCGAGTTACACAAATGCTCATTATACATTGCAATTTGGACCAGCCAGTGTATAACAGCCAACATACTCGGCCAAGAATGAGGGGTTCCCGGGGCCTTGAGGGCCGATTTGTTCACTTTAATCGGGCAATTGAAGTGCTTAAGAACGATAAACAAGTCCTCGTCGAGCTTATTACTGGCGGGAAAATCGAGGACGGCGAGGATGAATTTTAGGGTTTCGACGATTTCTTTGCCGGAAGGGAGGGACGAAGGTTTGAGGGAGAAGGGGAAGGAGTGGGAGGCGAGGAAGGAGTTGATGGTGCGGATGGCAGAAAGTTGGTAAGATCGATCGGAGATGGGGACGGCGGCGGAGCGGTTGTTGTTGTTGGAGACGGAGGAGGGGCGGCTGCTGCAAAGGCTGGCGTCGGAGTCGCGGCCGGGGAAGGACATGTGTTGCCATGGATCTGGGGTTGGAGGCGGTGGTTTTCGGTCTGGGAGGAGAGATTGTTTGGCACCGCGGCGGCGGCCGGCGGGTCTCATGGTCGAGAGACTCTCTTACTTTTTCTCTGTGTCTATCTATCTCTAAAGTGACTAGCCTTATATTTTGTGTTTTGCTTTCCCGCCTGTTTGGCTATCAATCTCTCGTGAGTACTCCCTCCGTCTCTGATTGACTTTTGATGAACGTTAATATGTTTGTTTATAAATAAATTATTTAATTTTTTTTAATAATATAATAATTTAAAATAATAAGGTAGTAGTTGAAATTATTGGTCATATTTAATAAAATAAAGATAATATAGATAATTTACGTTATTAAAATTTTTAAAAAATAAATATTGCAATTATATTGGAACATTCAAAAAATGAGTGTTACAATTTTAATTAAAGTTGTAAATGGAACCAAACCGTTTGGGTTCAATTCGAAATATTAACAAATAGAATATGAGCATATTTTAAAGTTCGATTAATTGCTCGGACCTCATTAAATAATTTTTTTTATTAATATTCGATGAAACTCGCTCGAAAATTTTAAATTATTCAGGCTTGATTCATATTCGTGCTCGGTTCGATAGTTAAACGAGTTTCATTTGAAACTCGATAAATTTTATGAATATAATCTATGCAAGTTATATTCAATTAGATTCGACTCGTTTTCACCCATAATTTTCATGGGACAGAGGGAGTATTTTTTTTTATCTCAGGAGTGACTACAGTGTTGTAATTTTTTTGTGTTTATGGTTTTATTTGTGTTATTATTATTTTGAGAATAATAACACAAACATACATGATATTAATCTATATTAATATATAAATACAGTAAGGAACGGAGTTCAAGAGTTCAAGAATTTAAGACTTTCATTCTCACAAAATAGAGATCTCTCAGATAATCCAATAATTTACAACTATTAAAAAAACTCTCTCAAAAATTCTGCTAATTTACAACTACTACAAATCTATATTATTAATATCTAAATATTGTATCTCACATAATTAATTTAAAAATAAATTATTAAAAGCATAAATTTAATACCAGAAGAAAAAAAATTTCACCATACTGAGTATTAACTTTTTACCAATAAATACAGGAATTATTGTGACGCCCCTAAATTTCCAACACCGAATTCATGTGAAAACTGGATCGTCAGATATCATCCTTAGCACATTGAGTTGTCAACTTTTGACAATTCTGCCTGTTATATCTTACAACAGGATCTCACATACGAATAAATATACACAATAGCTGTATAATGCTTTAATTAATAGATAAAGTCTTACATAAAAGAGTTCGGTACGAACAGAAGTCGCACTAATATTCAAATAACAACGTCTAGTTAGACAAATCCGGTACATTCTAATAATACTCTACTTTACTCTTCATTTTCGAGGATTCGCCTTGCTCCATGAATTTTGAAAAGTTTAGAAGAAAATATTAATAATGAGCAAAATATACTCAGCAAGTAATTATTCTATTTTTGAATAAAATGGCCTTCCAGTCAAAAAGTATAAAATGATATGATTTTGAATCATAAAACTTAACATTTTGAATTCACGAGCTTAATATGAATTTCATCAAAGCATGCATGATTTACAAGTAAATGTAACATCATGTCATTTAACAATTAATAATGTGAATAATTGAACACCAATTTAATGACATTTTGTCATAAAGTTATTCTCGACACAAAGTTGAGTCTAACCCCAATTTTATCTCGTGTTTGTATACGTCACAATTACAGAATTTAACCATATAGGGTCCCGGCACACCGGTCTTTAGCTATGTTCAATATTCGATCTCAAATTATTATATGAATACGATAAACGTTTAACATGACATGTTATACATAGAAGATATGTATAATAACTTTAAACAAGTTCAAGAATTATACTTTAACAATAAATGATGTACAAGCAGTTGAATTTATACAGCCATGGCAATTACGTATAATCATATGTGTGAAAAGCTGAATAACTCACATGTATAAGTGAATAATATCTTATACATAAATTGAGAATAATAAACTTGTCTTTGTTAATCTTTTATATATTCCACGTAACTCGTTTGGTGATCGAAGGTTTCTCTACTCTTCTCTCGTATATTCCTATAATAATAACGACATATTGTTAGTATCGTCATTTTGAAATAGGTCGCTAACTCTCAAAATAAACCTAAGCATCTTAGAGTTTTTCTAATTTAAAATGACATAAACGCACACAAAATTTCAAAGTGCAAAATTGTTATTTTTTGACAATTCGTCATTTGATTTATTCCGTTCAATTATTCCTTGTATTTATCTCAGGGTAATTTCAACCCTAAAATACTTCATCGGATCCTTGTTTGAATATAATATGACTATAGCATTCATATTAAAAGTATACAACATTTTAAAATAGTAAATAAAATGTGTAATCACATCGTGATGATGTCCAAATCTTTGGAAGGAAATTTAAAATAATATTTTCTTAAATATTCTAATTCATAAAATAGGATTTAATTAAATAAAATATTCTTCCAACTTAAAGAAAATTTACTTTCAGAGTTAAAATAAAATTTAACATAATCTTTGTGAAATTTTCAACTTAATGGTATTGTTGTAAATAAAGGTTAATGGCAAGCTAGTAATTACAAGGGTAATGACATTTTTGTAAATAGTACTGCAGTGACATTTTTGTAAATAGTATTGCGGTGACATTTTTGTAAATAGTACTGCAGTGACATTTTTGTAAATAATACTACAGAGACATTTTTGTAAATAGTACTACTGTGACATTTTTGTAAATAGTACCATAAGGGTAGTTTGATAATTTATTACAGAGGGGTATTTCTGTAATTTCAACATAAGGGTATTTTTGTCATTTGAGTATAAGAGTATTTTGGTAATTTCATATAGAAGGGCAGTTTTGTAAATATTACCCTTATGAAATAAATTAATAAAAGTAATAATAAATAATAATAAGAATGGGAATAATGATAATATTAATACTACTATAAATAACAATAATAATAATAATATTAACAATAATAATATTGATAATAATAATAATAATACACAAAATAATAATATTAATAATAATATTAGTAATAATAAAAATAAGAATAATAATAATAATAATTAATAATTAATAATAATAACAATAATACTTATGAAAATAATTATAAATCAATTATATATATATATAAATACATTAGTTAACTTCATTAAATTAATTAACTTAATTAAAACAACAGTTGACCAAGTCAACCATTGACCGGTTGACCTAGTTAACTTCTCCTTATTCGTCGAAGGCATCAAGCTTTGTCGGCCATTGGCTACGACGGTAGCCAATGGCCGGCAGGGCACTGTCCTTACAACACACACACACACACACACACACACACACACACACTGCATTTTACGCGAAATTCAAGTTATGTGATTAAATTATTAACCCAAAGCTCAAATTTTACTGCCTCGTAGCCTAATTCCTCCAAAAAAGGTTATCCCACCATCTTCCCCAATCACGGCAGAGGAAGCCATGATTGGCGGTAGGGTGAATCAACCAAGCTTTATTTTTGGTGATTTTGAGCTCAAAAATTCAATTAAAAATCATAGAAAAATTCCTTATCACTGCATGAATCGATCTTATCGACCGCCGAGTCAAGAAACTGCGCAACAAAGAGGTCGCGTTAGTCAAAGTGATATGTAAGAACCACGATGTCAAAGAAGCAACGTGGGAGTTGAAAAGCGATATGGAGAAGTACCCCAAATTATTTCATATGTAAAATTTCAGGGACGAAATTTCTGTAAGAGGGGAGAATGTAAGAACCCGAATTTTTTTTATGAACACTTAATAATATGAAATTATCCTTTTATGATGTTCAGTTGAATTATTTTATACGTTGCTACTTTTCAAGAAATTGAGTTAAAATAATAATATAATGACAAATGACATTTTGGTCATTTTGACAATTATTGTGCTCAAGGGTATTTTGGTTATTTTGACAAATGTTATGCTTGAGGGTATTTTAGTCATTTTGACAAAAGATATGATCGAGAGCATTTTGGTTATTTTTGGTAAAAGTTATGCCAGGGGGATTTTCGTCACTTTGACCCAAAAGTTGAAAAATGTTCAAAATCACAAAGTGATCACAGATCTGGAATCAGCGCGGAAAAATAGTGAATCGAAACGCCATTAGATTTTCAGTTTAACCTAGTCTAAAAGTTGACTTTTTGACCGGAGCGTCATATGGAGAAACGGATAGCGCCGTTGGAATCGCAGCGTGCCAAAACGTAGTAATAAAGTATAACATTGTATTTTTTAATTTTTAACTTTTTAAATTATTATTTAATCGAGGCGAAATAGCAGTTTAAATTTTAAATTTTTAGCCAATTGACCAGCTGGGACCCACTGACGCACAGTTCCCCAAACCTTTTGTCTTTTTTCCATTTTTCCCCTTTCTTTTTTTTTTCTTTTTCCCCCCCTTTCATTTTCTTCTTTTTTCACTTTTCCCCCAAGTCTGCTGCAACTTCTGAATTTTGCCAAATCGATCATACGTCCTTTTCAAGCATCGATTGTTGTTTCTAGACGTTGCAAATCGTTCATAAAACATTCACCCATCGAACCCTAATCCTTAAATCAGCCGCAACACTTCAAAAATCAAACTTTTATTTTTTTCTTGTTCTTGGCTCGGTAAGATTCAAAAATCAAATTTTGTTGTTGTTTAGCCCAAATTGATAATTGTAATAGTTTCCTGGAGTTCCTTAGATTATGTTCGGGCTTTAAAATAGGATTTTTGGTTGAGATTTGACCCGGTTCTAGTCGAATTTACAGTCGGGTTCAACCGTGGCCAAAGTCTGGATTTTTGACGGTGCAATCGATGTTTTCTCAGTCGATTGACAGTCTAATTGGTTTCCTTATGCGTTAATGATTATTTCTGTTATGTTTAATTGATTTTTGGTGGACGTGTGGAGCCAAAACCCAGTTTCTGGCGAATTTCAGCCGCCGGCAATGTTGGTCTATGCCAGAGGTGGAGGGGATGACCTTGGCAGCCCTAAATCGAGCTTTTAACCGATGGGGTTATGGAATCTAGGGCCTTTACCAATCCCTTCTACACGAATCCGTTCTTTCCCTAGGATTTCATGTGCGTGCGTGTGTGTGGGTTTGTTCCGTGTTGCCTGTCGGGCTGGTTACCATGGCCGACCGACGGTTTCTATGGGCAACCGACGAGGACGGGAAGGAGGAGTCAACTGCTTCAGTCAACTGTTCTTATTATTTTTAGTACGAGTATTACTTATTATTATTATTATTATTATTATTATTATTATTATTATTATTATTATTATTATTATTATTATTATTATTATT
>JAUMHB010062895.1:0-14378 GCA_032359685.1 Pittosporum tobira
CCCCCCCCCCCCCCCCCCCCCCCCTTCTTCTAGTCCACTCTAGTTATTTGACTGAAATTCGACGTATAATTGTGACTTGCTTCTGAGTTTAACTTGGGCATTATGGAAATTTAGACTTGGAGTAAAAATTCTATTGCTGTGGTAGAATTTTTTTGATCTCCTTGCATCTATGGTAAATTGAACTCTAATTACTAATCAAGGGCTAGGCGATTTGGGCACTACCAGAAATGACATTGTATTCCAGGTCGTAGTTTGTTTAATGTATATTAAAAGAAACTGAGATCTTGAGATCAGTAGGTAAGATTGTCCCTTTTTTTAGTGAGGAAGAAATTTTTTGGTAGTGTATGTTTGGCAGGATGAGGTCGGAGATATTGGAGCTTTTAAGACAACAATCTTGTTTTGTTGCCCGCAGTTTATTTCAGATTGACTTGTTGAACTCGTAAATTCAATCTCATCTTTTTTGGTATGGTGATTTTAAGCTCCAAGTGCGCTAAATTCACCCTTCAGAAGTTGCTGCTAAACAACCCCATAGTGATATTGGCATTGAAGCCAACTATGTTCTTTGTTCAGTGCCAACAATTGGGCACAAAATTATACTTAAATCTGAGTCGAAACTTGGGCATACTGCAATCTAACGGCCATTTGTTGATAACTTCATTCGATAAATATGAAACTACAAGAACTCGGATTAAAATCCAAAGAAAAATTCGCAATATAACCCCCTCAACCATTCTGCTAGGATGTTATCTTGTCTGACATTCTTGCCCTTAAATTTAGGAATAATTATCTACTGAGCCACACAAAGTACTTGGACCAAGAGAAAATAAAGTGCAGGTAGGAGCTTGGTCATTCTCAGTATGATGAATCTTTCCATCCTCCAAACCGTTCTTCTTCTAGACCACGATCACTTTCTTCCTGAGAAGGAATAGTTGAACAGAGCAACAACATTCCAGATTAGTTTTCGTTTATTAAGATTGATTCAATTAGGAAAGTAACTGTAATCTATTAATATTTTATTTATTTTAGGCATATATATATGGATAGTATTTATTGTTTTTAATTTCCTTCCCCTTTATTTGCTAAAAAATTTGAAATCAAGAAATATCACTTGCCTGGGGAGTGAAAACGAGCCCTACTCTGATCTCCCCACAAAACTCTTCATTCTTAACAACGTTATATGCTGTTGGTGGGATACTTCCTTCCTCGAACAGAGCCTCAAGTGGAATCCTGCAAAAGATTCATAAATGGAACAATTAATCAAAATATGTATCAACCTCAACCTTAATTAGTCTAGTTGCAACAAAACTTTCGAAGAACCCTAGTTTGTTTACCGGAAAATGAAGGAAATAGTATCACCTCCATTCCAAAATTAGAGGTAGTTATTCCTTTTTGGTACATTCTAACATTAGAGATATGTTATATTTTAATACCACAAGATATCATGATATTTGTAATTGCCGTTCTATTCTAAATAAAAATGAAATTCTACACTATTTCTAAAAACAAATATTTTTAAAACACTTTCATTTTATGTAAAATTGCAACTTTAAACAATTTTGGAATGGACAGAGTAATTTCCGGTGGAGGGTGGATGCTTATTGTCTCTAAACAAATGAATAGCGTTTCTGACAGTATCCAAGCTGTTTATAGCTTCATTTTTCACTAGGATTCTTTGGGTATCTACCATCCACGAGTTATTTTACAAAGTTCATATCACACTGTGGCAAGAAAATGCGTCAATTGAGCAATACACAGTTTGCAGAAATGGATGATTCCATATGAGCCCATAAATCTGCTTAACGGATGGGAAAAAGCACTTACTTTGCTTCTCCGACAAAGTCATCCTCTGTACCAGCATCGCTGTCCATTATTTTGACTGTGAGTTCTGAAACGCCACCCGACACAGTAAATAAAAAGCTCTCATTCCATTCTGGTTCAGATCCCTTTCCTGCAAGTAAAAACACCATCAGCATTGAGCACAATATATCAACTGGTTAGCCCTCAAGACAATGTTTTTCTACTATTGATATATTTACAAAGAATTGCAATTGTAAGTTTGACCTGATGCGACTGTGCTTTTTTTCTCCTCAGTTCGACAAGTGATGATGACGTATGGATCCATGTTACCTGCACAACGTTTTAATTATAACAGCCATCAAATATGGATCGGTGATCACTAGACATGACAAAATACACGATAATTTAATGGATATTCAAAATTACTTATAGATTATAGATTGAAATTATTTAAAGAGGTTATTGAATTAAATAAATTTATAAATTAAATAAATTTAATTAGATAATTAATGGTTCAACCAATTAATAATAATTTGAGTTTAGCTTAATCTGTCACTTATTAACAAAGCTGCATCTAGATCCAGTTAGTTATGAGAGTGTGCATATCTACGTGACGTGCGAATAAATAAATTGACCAAGAAAAATAAAGTCAAATTTTTTTCCCAGATCGGATTAGAAACATAAAGAAAAATTGAAACTTACAGAGAAAATCGGAGTTTTCGAGGCCTTTGGCGCCAACCAGAAGTACTTCAAGCGTTCCTCGTTGTGTCATTTTTCCCAGAAAAAGCTGCTAACTCCGAGGAAGAAACGCGACTTGCAGGGGATGTAAGTACTTATTTCCTCTTCATTTATACACATTGGAAGAATGTGACCGGTCCAACTGAGACTCGTCTGAATGGGAGTAAACCGGACCCGACTGGGCCGGCGAATTTTGCGGGATTTCGTCTTGTACGCACGTGTTTCATGTATTATTGCGTGTTGATATTCTCATCCAAATTAAAATCAGAAATTCTGCAAAATTTAAATTTTAAAAAATAATAAGTTTAACAAAACAAACTGTTCATTGAACTTTAATAATAGCGAAATGGGGGTATGCTCATGCCAATTTGGACTTACCGGGTTATTATTGATTGATCTAATATTGAAATGATTTACTCCCTCTCTCTTATATTTATTCTAACGGTTTGACTTTTCACATATATTAAAATATATATTTAATTATAAATAAATTATTTAAATTAATTTTAATAATATTATAATTTTTGATTATAAAGCAATAATTGAAATGATAGATGATAGTGTTGATATTATAATTTTAAAGAAAAGAATAGTGATTGAAGTGATGTGCCATAATATTTGAGTAGTGGATGAAGTGGTGAAATATAATGTTGGAGTAGTGGTTGAAGTGGTGAGTCATATTTGATAAAATAAGAATAATTTAAATAATTTATATTATTAAAATTTTCAAAAATAATAATATTACAATTATATTAAAATGTCCAAAAAAAATTGTAATTTTAATGGGACGAATTGAATAATTTAATATTTTAATTACGCCAATATCACTTTACAAGCTGGAAGCTTGTAATTATATTAATCTAGTAGTACCTTCATATTTCTATTATTTATGGTGGTTAATTTTATATTTCTATATTGAATCGTTTTTCACATCGAAAAGGTGAGATAGTCAAGATGTTAGTTGATCGGTAAGAACTTAGTCAAGATGTTAGTTGATAGAGAGAAGCACTATCTGGTTTTAAAATATAAAAGTAGTATTTATTTTAAAAAATTAAATTTTAAAATTACATAAATCTACTTGATTATTATTAATATATTTGTAAAAATTTTAAATTATTTTAAAATTATTATTATTTACAAGAAATATATTTTAAAAAAATCATATATGTTCATGTTAATTTGAATTTCAAAATATTTAAAGTCAACATTCAAAAGTTAATAATACTCTTACATTTTAAAATGAGGTATCATAAGAGAATTGTTGTCTTTTAAATATTAATTGTAAATATTTTAAATTCAAATTAACATGAATCTATTTCAGTTTTTTTTTTTAAAGTATTTTCTGCAACTAATAATATTTTTGAATATTTGAAGATTTTTACAATTTTGTTATAATTAAACAAATTCATGAAATTTTAAATTTAAAATGTTAAAAATTAACAGTTTAAAATCAATAATATTCATATAATTTAAAAAGGAGAAAATGTTATTTAGAATTTCACTTATTTGCATAATTTAGTTTAAAACCGAACATGGTCGCGTATTAAAATATATATTAGCAGTATATACTTAACTATTACTTATCCTATAACCCCTATTTCTAATGAACAGTAATCATTTCTACATTTCTTTATATACACAATCCCTTATTAATTGACAAGAGAATTTTTACATTTAAAATTTTATTTTGATTGGAATATTATCATTTGAATTGGCAAACTTGATATCTATGGTGATTCAATTATGTTAGCTTTTGAAAGATGATAATTATCGAAATATTATGAATTCATTTCGTATCAAAACACTTGTATCCTATTATTACTATTATATACCAAAAAAAATGATTACATATTATGCTTGATATATTTTCAGATGATGAACGATTCAACTATGCTACTAGAATTAATTGTATCCCGGCTTGTGAAAAATATAGAGATCTGACTTTAAAATTTTGGAGCATGCCTTTGATGAATGATGAGTATTTGATGATATATGGAATTCAGAAATTTTGGCATATGAAATTTGGACATCCCATTCTCTATAATTTTCTTGTTCATCATGTTATACAAAATTTTGAAACCTAGGGATTTCTTTCGCAAATTGATAGAGAATGACATATTGCAAGAGAAATCTCTCATATTTGAATTTTTCGTATCATATATATTTGAATTTTTCGTATCATATATATTTTGCATCAGGAGGTTTTCATCTTATGACGACGATTGCATAATAGGCTTGATATTGATATATACTTGAGGTGATTGACAACTTCTCTGAGTTGCTAGAGAATAAATGTCAACCTTAAGATAACAAGCCCTTGTGTACATCAACTTATAAAGAAATGATACAATTTTGGGCGAAATAATTATTGGAAAAATGAAAGAGTATAATTTTGCTTTTGTTATTACAATGGAGAAAAATATTGAGATGAAATGACTGGAGATTGACCATTTGAAGAATGTCCCTAATTTATGTAAAAATAGTTATATATATGATGATGAAATTATTCTCATTTTGGTAAGATTCACCATGTTTGATAGGATTGAGCTTGTATTTGGAGTTGTTCATGTGGTTGATCATGGATATGTCAAAAACTTGAGTGCCCATAGCATTTTGTCCCCTCATGTTGTGTGATTTTTGGACAATTTTGGCTCATATTGACTCCTATGAGAAAAAATAATCATAACAAATAAGGTTATCCTCGATCTAGTGGAATTAGTAACAAATAAAATTTTATATTCTAGCAACTTTACCCAACTCATCTAATCTATGATACACTTGAATTCAATTTACTTCGTGTTAGTATTGATAATTAAAATAAAAAATAAACATAAATTCCTACCTATAGTGCTTTAGTTAAGATATTTGTTTCTTTGACAATGTTTGGATACTTCTAGAAGGAGATATTGACATTTTGGTATTAACTGTGCAAAATGGATAGATTATACCATGTACCTAGTTTTAATGTATCTTTTTGTGGCTTTTGAACATTATCTGAATTCGTCATTTGAAAAGTCAAAGGGTTTTATGTATATTTAATTCCTATACTTGAGGGGATGTTCCAATTATCCCGTCAATAGCTTGATCATGTATTAGCAAGTCAGATTATGTTTAAGATCAATATATTGAAGTTAGCTATGTTTTTCCTTTCTAAAATTATATAGCTCATTCGTTATTACGCTGAGTAATGACTGTATCCAACTCTTATCCTTTAGGTATATTCTTTTAGGTGGTGAATTTTACCTCTTATCCATTGGATCGTCGGTTCTCTTTGGTGGCAAGTTATTCTTATCTTTATCGGTGGACTCTCCGTCTTAACTATTGGACTAATGCTTCATTGGCAATTGCACTCAAGCATGTGATGTTTTCTTTTACGATATTTTTTTTAATCATAGTGTTACCATAATCAAATTGGGTTTTAAATTGGTCGAGACAGTGGTTCAGTGATCCAGTGGTTCAACCAATGATTCATTCAGTTGTGTCAATTTTTTGTTATTATTATTAATTTTTTTTTGTATATGGTAGGAAAATAATATATCATATAAAATCACACACTTTATCTAAAATTTTAATTATTCAATCTCTCATATTTAATAAAAAAAAAAAATTGATGTATAATTTTTATTCAATTGATAAACAACTGAGTATCTCAAAAATAAAAAAGAAAAAATGAGTCATTCTCCAATTTAACATTTTTTTATAATATTATTTGGTTGAATAGTTATTTAAAATACAAACGATTCAAAAAGTTTTATGTGATTGAATTGCACATCTAATATTTGGAGAGTATTAGACCAGCTCTTGAGTGAATTCATGATTGGATCAATTCAACCGGACATTATGGTACGATTTTGATAATTATATTTTATTTTTGATACGTTGATAACGATGCTTTTAGTCAACAAGTTTTGACAAACTTCACCAATTAATACATCTCATTAATAAATTCATTAAGAAACTCAAATGACAAAACCAACAAATAAACAAATAAAAGATAGTCTTGAATAATTGACTTGAATAGATTAAAGAAGTAATTTTTTTATTCATAGTATTTATATTTTCGAGACAAACCCTAATCGACAACCTTAAACTGCTTAGCGATGAGGATAATAACGACGACACTTCCGTCTAAGATCTAGGCAGTGTGGGTAATTATGTTTATTTTCGCATTATAAATTTTTCACATCGACGATGAGAATCTTTTATTGGTACAGGTTCGATATGGGGATCGACGGGCTCTGTCAACCCCGATCAGGTGGCTCTTTTTTCGAAATCTCCTCTTTTCCACCATTGTCGGCTCTTGATTTTTCATGGAAAATGAAGATGATTTACACAGGTTTTCTTACCAACTTTTTCAAAATGTTAATGTTGATTCATAGGTTGTTTTTTGGGCACCGTTTGTCGCAGGTAGAGAGGTAAAGAGATAAGAGGAGGATTCTACATAGTGAAAGTTGGGTCACATTCTTCCAATCTCCAAGTATTTATAGTTTTGTACCACCTACAAAGCTTGTAGACTAAGCTACTATTACACTATACATTTATACATTACGCCACTCCATTGCTCAACAGATTCTGTTATTGCTTTGCCAAGTTGACTTTCTGAGGTGACATTCCTTCTTTGTTTGAGCCTACAAATTTATTACTGAATTTCATTTTTTTATAGCTGAAATTAATACTAGAACATTTTGATAGTCGGAGAGCACAAGGAGTTTGAAAGGACCTTAATATATTTATTGAACCACATTTTAAACTAAAATCTTAAGCTAATAGTTCTAATGTATAGTCTTGTATATTAAGTCTTTAATTTCACATTAGAATCAATATGGTATAGAAACTTATACCATACCTTAACCGTTGCCAATTTCACAAGGGGACCTAATTGGTCATGATTATTTTTCTTAGAAGGGTAAATTTGAAATAAAATTTGTCCATTCATGCATGTGTGGGATGAAATGCTAGGAGAACTCGAGTTTTTGATATTTCCAAGGTCACCCATATGAACAAGTCTAAATACAAACTAAATATTAGGAATATAGGGCATTGAAAATCTTACCAAAAGGGGAACAATTTCATCATAAGTACTATTTCAAAAATTGAGGACTCTTCGGTGGTCAATCTCTAACTAATTGTTTCATCTAAATCGTATTTTCCAATTCATTAAAAACGTTATTGTGACGCCCCCAAATTTTCACCTCCTAATCCTCATGGAAATCTAGTCGTCAGATATCATCAACACGTTGAGTAGCCAATATTAGGCAACTCACCATGTTATATCTTACAAGGATCGATCATACGAATAACTTACGCAGTGGAAACGTAAATTTAATTAAAAGATAAGTCTTACAATAACAGGGGAAAATACGAACATAAGTCGTACAATGTTTAAATTATAATTTCTCAAGTTAGAACAAGTCCGGGAAACAACCTAGTAATATTCTACCTTGCCCTTGCCTTTCGAGGATTCGCCTCGCTCTATCAGTTCTGGAAGGTTTATAAAACACAGCAAGAGTGAGCGAAAGATGCTCAGCGATAAATTATTCTATTTTGAATAAAATGATCATTCCAGTTAACAAATAAAACAGTATAGTTTTGAATCATGAAAACTCAATATTTGGATTCACGAAATAATATAAATCCCATCAACGCATGTATGATATACGAGTAAATGTCACATCATGCCATTTTAGAATAAGTGCTTTGAATAATTGAACATTACTTGGCATTTCTACCCAACACTAAGTCATTTCAACACTAAGTCATTTCGTCATCCATGACACATAGTCAAGTTCAATGATTCGTGTCATATACTTCACAACTACATGAGTTAACCATGTAGGGTCTCGGTACACCGGTCTTTAATTTCATATTCAGTATTCGAGTTCCAATAATCATGAGTCATGTGAAAATAATAAGCATTTCAGTAATGGGGCATGCTTACACATAGTATATATGCATAATCATTTAAGACTCCAACATAAATAACAAATAATGTACAAGAAATTTTAATTTTATACATTCACGGCAATACGTATTCTGGAATTTAAATTATACGTATGGAAGCTGAAACAACAGGCATGCATAAATGAAACAAGGTCTCATACATAAGTGGAGAATAATAAAC
Organism: Pittosporum tobira; assembly: GCA_032359685.1. Taxonomy (NCBI): domain Eukaryota; kingdom Viridiplantae; phylum Streptophyta; class Magnoliopsida; order Apiales; family Pittosporaceae; genus Pittosporum; species Pittosporum tobira. Next base: position 8,657 of record JAUMHB010062895.1, read on the forward strand.
TTGCCTTAAATACGCTTCCTAAGTTTTCCAACTGACGCGGTTCGTGATCGTCGGTTTTTTGTCCTCACTCACGTGCGTTCCTATAATGAATATAACCTAACTTTAGTACCGTCGTTTTCAAAATATCTCGCTCACTCTCAAAATGAAATTTAGCTTCTTGGGGTTCCTTAAAAAGATATGAACGCACACAAAATCTCAAAGGGCAAAATTGTCATTATTTGATAATTTGTCGTTTGACTTATTCTGTCCAATTTATTCCTCGTATTTATCCCAAGGTATTTTTAACCCTAAAATACTTCATCAGATCCTTGTTCGGATGAAAAAGGAAAAATACGGTTCGTATATAAAAATATACAATCTTATGAAAATAATAAATACGATGTGTAATCGTATTGTAATAATATTTAAATTATAAAAAAGAATTTAAATTAATATTCTTTAAATGTTCTAATTTATTATAAAATAGAATTTAGTTTAATATAATATTTTTCCAATTTTTAGGAATTTAAATTCTCAATTTAAAAATGAATTTAATATATTTTATACAATTTTCCAACTCAATGGCATTGTTGTAAATAAGGCCAAGTGGTATTTTTGTAATTAGTGCCATAATGGCATTTTTGTAAATAGTGCTGCATGAGTATTTTTGTAATTAGTGCAGAAGGGGTATTTTGGTAAATAGTGCAGTGGCATTTTGGTAAATAAGTGTAGAAGGGTATTTTGGTAATTTGTTGCAATGACATTTTGATAAATAAGTGCAGAAGGGTATTTTGGTAATTTACTACAGAAGAGTATTTTGGTAAATAGTGCTCTAAGGGTATTTTAGTAATTTAACCCTTCTGTAAATTTAATAATAATAATAATAATAATAATAACAAAATAATATTTTAATAATAAGTAAGTAAGTAAGTAAGTAAGTAATAATAATAATAATAATAATAATAATAATAATAATAATAATAATAATAATAATAGAATAGTGCTTTTGGTGGTCCAGCAAGTCAAATGTGCAGTTGACCAAAGTCAACTGCACCTTCTTCTTTGATATCGCCCGGCAAAAACCGAACGCCGGCCGACTACCAGCGGCGGCACTGTTGCACAAACAGAAACACACGTATACGCAGGCACAACAACAAAGGGGAAGGGCAGATTCATGGTATTCCTATTGTCGAAATGGCCAACCTTCACTGCCTCGTGCCAAAAATTGATGAAAAACATGGCTTGGCACCTTCTTCTCTGGCCATGGCAGTGACGGCCATAGCCGGCGACCGAGCTCACCGGAAAAACGGGTAACTGCCTCAAACGAGCTCCAAAAATCACAAAAAAAATCATAAAAGGAATCCCTGAAATGCCAAGATCACGAAGGAACCGAGAATCGATCAAAACAACATCGAATCGACGGTAAAAATCCAAGCTTTGGTCTCGGTTTTCGGCCAACTGTAAATAGACTAAACAGTGGCCGGATATGGACCAAAAATTCCATTTTAAATCTCTAAAATGTTTTACGGAACACAAGGAATCTAAGCAAATCAACCAATTCGATTAACGCTAACAAAAATCCAACCTTTGAATTTTTAGCAAGAACAGAGACGCGTTTTTAAAGATTCGATTTTTTTTACGTTGCGGTCGTGTTGGGGATTAGGGTTTGCTTCAGTGTGTTATATAGACATTATGCAACATTAGAAAACTCGAATCGATGCAAGAAAGTGACTGCAGATCATTTTGGGCTAAAACAGAAACTTGCATAAAGTTTTTGGGGAAAAGTGAAAGAACAGAAAAAGAAAGGGGGTAGAACGGGAAAAAGACAAAATTTTGGGGAACTATGCACGTGGGTCCCACTGGGTCATCTGAGCTGAGATTTAAATTTTAAATTATTATTTTGCCTCGATTCACGAGTCGAATAATTTAATAATTAAATAATACTTCAAAAAGTCAAAATTTGAAAAACACAATATTATACTCTATTCCTATGTTTTGGCACGCTGCGATCGCAACGACGCTTTTCGTTTTTCCATACGACACTCCAGACAAAAAGTCAACTCTGGGTCAAGTCAAAAATCCGACGGCGTTTCGGGTCACTGTTTTTCCGTGCTGATTCCAGATCTTCGATCGGTTTATGATTTTGAGCACTTTTTAACTTCTGGGTCAAAATGACCAAAATGACCCTCGGCACGATTTTACCAAAAATGACCAAAATGCCCCTGGGCACATCTTTTCCTAAAATGATTAAAATGCCCTCAGGTGTAACCCTTAGCAAAAGGACTTTAATGCCCTTGGTCATGACTTTGTCAAAATGACCAAAATGCCCTTGGACACAAAAATTGTCAAAATAACCAAAATGCCCATAGTCATTATATTACTATTTTAATTCAATTTCTCGAAACGTAACGGTGCAGAAAATAATTCCACTGGACATTATAAGGGAAGCATTTTTATTTTATTAATTGTTCAAAAATTTGGGTTCTTACAATCATAATCGTTTACTTACATTTTTGTTTAATCTTTCCAAGCTCCAAAAGTACCTCATTTCTACACATAATCCCTTATTAATTAACACGAGAACTTCAATATCTTTAATTTTTGGGTAAACTACACTTAACCACCTATGATTTACCCCGATTTGCTTATGGTTTCAAAATCGACACTTAGGCACATGTGGTTGTGAGTTTAACTACAACTATTAATTTTTGTCTAACGTCGTTACTCTTAGTGCAAAAATTCATAAATACCCTTCATATATATAATGAATTAAACCAATTTTTTTTTTCTAACATTTATCACATTTCATACATGCATCGAGAGAGCAAGAATGAAGCTTAGATGGTTAAGCTTTCATCTTCTCTCTTTTTCCGTTGATGAAATATAATCATTGTGCAAGAAAAATCAAAAAAAAAATATTTGCTTTATTGTAATTAGGGCTTGTAGTCATCACATCAACCCTAAATTAGGGCTCGATAAAGGAGGAATTTTGATTCAAGGGCTCCATCAAACCAAATCGAGTGGATTAGTTAATCAAGGTTAGTGTTTTCCTTGCATAGTTACTACATTAAATGATATTTTATGTTGAAAATCAATTTTAGGTATTATAATGAATTTGTTAAAGCACGTATTTTATAGTTTATTTTATATTTATTGTTAATCGATTACTTTAACAATAAGCATGTATTTAATATCTGTAATAATTAGTTGTTTTAATCCAAGTTCACATTATAAGTTATACTATTTATGTCCTGGTTATGAACTAATTGATGGGGTTGTGTTAGAGATTAGAGGTGAAGAGGATGTGGATGATATGATTAAACTGTATAAGAATAATAATTGCAATGTAGTACATGTATTTGGAGTAGAAAGTCACAAGGGGTATGATGGAAACTTATCCCAATTAGGGTTAGGTCAACAATTTCAATCCTAATAGGGGCCCTAGAACATAGTTTACACGAACTAAACGACAAGGTTGATCGCTCGAAAACGTTGACGTCATCAATATCATCACAATATCCTCAAAAAATTTACTCGGGTGACCGGTCATAGTCACGCGCCTAGCCGCCCGACTCGGCTATACAAACCACAGACTCTCGGGCGACCATCTGTGCACTATGAACATTGATCCTGCAACACCTTTGACTATTCTTCTTAACTTGGACCTACCATAAAAAAACTTTATGGCCTATATATAAATATTGGGCTCAACAGACATTCAGTTGGCTAAGCAGACCTAACAAGACATGTCCCCTTAAGGGAGACCCACAACTACTGTATCCTCGGTCTCCCTACACGAACTAAACGCTTATAAATACTCCCCATTATTACGGTAAAAGGGGAGACAATCTCAAAATCTCATAATCATTAGGGTGAATTTCAATCATGGAATGGTTGATTTGTTTGATAACAATTTATGAGTTGGAGTTTGATTATATTTCAAAGTATTTCAGGGAAAGAAATTCTAGTGGAGGACAGTTGAGAATCGAAACGGTGGGATTGACTAGATATTTCATTCGTGACTATCAAAGATTTGAGGTCTCGTGTTGGTGCCTTTATAATTTTATGAGAATCTTCCGATTAAAGGTTTTGACACAATTTATTTTAGAATAATTTTATTTTATTTTATATTATAATTAAAATAAGCTATAAATTGAAAAAAATATATATTGATTAATTTTTTTAAATAAGTTGACAATATAAGTTATACTTAACATATAATTTTTTTAATTAATAAAAATAATTAATTTTTAAAAATAAGTTATAATCAATTTCAATAAATTGAAATAAACAAGCAATGTGAATTTCAATTGGTGTCAAAAAAGGAAAGAACAAATGTTGGTGAAAGATGTTGGACTTCATAATCAACTTCCTACGACGGGGACAAAGTTAGGTGCAGCATAAGAACCGGGACTGTCTGGTTCAATGTCCTAAAACTCAGCCCAGCTGCCTCATAATGCAAAACAGATACGGAAATTAAGTTGCCATTTAATTTTTACGGCCAGTAATTGAATTAAATATCTAAGTGATTATTGAATTAAAACTCAATGAATATATTGGTCATTGAATAATTTTTTTGTACTATCAATTCTCTGAATTTAAATTTTTATATAATAACTTAAAATTCCATTAATTACTAATAGAAAATTTATGCGACATTAGCGAAATCATAACATGACAAATATATTTGTATGTTGTTAATATCGGACTCACCAGTTTTGTTAAATCCATTATGCGACCCAAATAAAGATATGAACCAAAAAATAATATTATTATTAGCATATTTTTATTTTAATAAATTTTTAATTTTTTAGGACATTAATTTCTTATCATATCTTTAATTTTAAGTTTTAATTAACTATATAATATTTCAACTAATTAATTATGATATTGTATATTTATCTAATTACATTACATTTTGTTAGCATATTTTAATTTTCATAAAATTTTAATTTCTTATCTATCAATTGTTCTTGCCAATATTTCCAGTACATTTTTCACTTGTCCTTCAACCTCTATTCTGATCAGCCCGTTGTTCTTCCCCACCAAAGCCCAGATCTCTACAAACCAGAAACAAAAAAAAATTCCAAATGACAAATGAAACATACATGAGTCCTGATCAGGGTTACTCACGAACCAATTGGAATGCACGTACCACCAGAACCACCACCGCCTTCTCCATATCCACCACCTCTACCTTCACAAAGACTTCCGGCCCAACCGCCGCCACCTCCATATCCACTCTCATGGCATCGCAACTACTTTCTACGATCGCATCTCACATCGTCATCTCGTTAGCATATTTTTATTATAATAAAGTTTTAGTTGTTTAGGCTTTTAATTTCTTAATTTTTTTATTTATATTTAATGACCGGTTTTTTCCACCTTGCAGTATGTGTGGTGTATATGTGGCTAGATTTCCCTTTTTTCGGCCCGTGTGGCATGTAATTTTTTTTTAATTAAAGTCAAAATTTTTAACTAAAATACTAGCGAAATATACCGGATCGTCCAATTTTATTTGCCAACTATAAAAAAAATGGTCCGATGATTAATTTTTACATTATATATTAATTTAATGACCAGTTAGATACTTAACCGGTCACTAATTCTGTTGGACCATTATCTGAGAGGTTACAGAAGGAATAAAAGAAAGCTACATGAGTCTAGTGATAGGTGAAAAGTGCAAGTGTACACCAATCAAATTATAGTATAAAAGATTATCGATCCCACGAGGAATTGTAAT
>JAUMHB010062917.1:0-11733 GCA_032359685.1 Pittosporum tobira
TAGAACTGGTTACTCTCCATAATTTGAATGTTTTGGTGATACTAATACTTTCTAAATATAGAAATAATCATTCAATTATTTGAGTCCTTATCTGCAATCCTGGTATAGAACAAAACGTGTTCATATGTAATATTAATAATTTAAGCCTAGGAAGCACATATGTTATGTGGCAAGTATTTTCTGGACGGAAAACTAAACTAGTTTCTATTGGAAACTTTACTCGCTTATTTTCTGTTGTGTACACTTCAAAAAAATTTGAAACGGGAAAAAAAAGGGGGGGGTGGTGGGGAGGGTAAAATGAAATTTAAATTAGAAAAAATAAATACAAAAGTTACAGCTTGCCTTCTCCCCCAAAAATGCTGACAATATCAAGAAGACTCGCAACCACTGAAGCCCTCAAAAACTCGAAGGCGGGACAACTACCAATAGATCACAAGAGGAGGATCTAAAAATTGATATAGACACCACTCTTGATAGAAAGCTCAGCTCCAGAAAACCACTCAATATTGAATAACTGACATTCAAACTAATTGCTGCCGTAAATTTACACCTGATACAAATATAAACAAATGAGCCAGTGAAAAGGAAGACCATACTTATTATGGGTATCGAAATAAAGGATGCTGACTCAAAATAAATATTTCACCTCACTGCCAGGGAAAAATAGGGAAACACTATATACAGAGATACGAGACCTGCAAGGATCGAGAATTAGGTTAGCCTGTAAGATATATTCACATAAAGTTTCAAATAAGAAATACAGCAAGCTAACGGTAAAACCTTCGCGAACAAAACTGTATCAGCCAAACTTGTATAATAATATGAAGAATCCTTGTTAGTGATCAATTCTGTATTTGCGAATGCTATCGGTAAACAAGGGTTCCATTTTGTTGGAGTCTCAAGCTTTCTATGAGCGACTGGTAGAACGACTTTAGTGCTTTGATATCATTACCCTGACAACAAAACATCAGAAAAAAGTCAACATAGCTTCTTTTCTATTTTTTTTTTTGGATAAGTAATTGTTTTACTGAACAAGAAACCAAGGGGGAGTTCCCAAGTACAAACAAGAACACAGGAGATAAATAACGCAAAAGCAACAGTCCCTCACTAACCCAAACTAAATTATAAAGACTAAATTCCGTCAGAAAGTCAACAAATGCTATCGTCGAGTCTGGAAAACCCTCCTTTTGCCAAAAGAATAAAAGTCCCAGAAACAGACGTTTGATATGTAAAATAGACTATTCCCTCTCGTCAAAATATCTACGATTTCGTTCCCACCAAAGGACATGCCACATACAATGAGGGTTCGTACACCAAAGAGCACAATGTTCTTCGGAAACTCTCACCCCATGCCAAACATGTAAGAACTCCACAACTGATATAGGCATCGCCCATTTCAATCCCCATGGCGTTAAACGATATCCCCAATAGAATGAACAATTGCAATGGAGAAGGTGGTTCACAGTTTCCCAATCCCTCTTACACATAATAACACCAATTCACCAAAAAATGACCTCTTCACCGCAAAGAATCCTGAGTTAGAATTTTCCCGAGGGATGGCGTCTGAAAAAACCCACCTTACAAGGCAGGCCTGATGTGCATGTAAAAACAGCAAAGCAGGACGTGCAGACAGAGGAGTCTGCTCACTGGTTGCCCGCTGGTTGACCAGCCAAGTTCAACACAAGAATTAACGCTGGAATCAAGCAGGACTAGATACCACCCGGAAGCACGACGGCAGCGTTCTAAAAATCCTTCTAGCCCAGCCCCCACAATCCTCCCCCCAATAGCCCACCCAATCTACCTATTGTTGGAGGTCAATCATTGCTCCCCCTCTTGAGATCGCAATTCCTATCGAGTAGGGAAAGAATGAGTAATGGGTAGGAAAATCGGGCATTGGCCCTCTTGGATTGGGTAGGAGAGTAGGTGAGCCTTGATCCGGTGAAGAAAGAGAATTGCGTTGATAGATGCCTTAGCTCTAGAGAAAGCAACTGGTCGCATATCCCACTTCCTTCAAGGGAAAGGAACAGAGTCACTTGCCCTACTGATGCGGAAGAAAACAAATTATTTATTTTATTATTTAGATAAAAGTAATTGTAATTTTTAATTATATTTTAAATTTGAATAGGTCAGAAGTTTATTTAAGGTAGTAGAGTATTATTAGGAGAATTGTTTTCTTTTAAAATAAGATTTTACTTGGTCGTTAAGTTTAGGGTTTTCAGCTGCCGTCAATTTAAACTCTTGTAATGTTTCATTGTGAGGAGAGTTGAGTATTATGATTTGAGTAAAGCCTTGGTTTTATTTGTCTGTGGACACGAGCAATCTCTGCAGAGAGACCTCAAAACATACTGCAGCATAGCTAATTTCCTGCGGGAATAAGCAAAATCTATCATTTTCTATTTTCTTATTTTTTTCATCAATTCTATCAATTGTCCTATATCATTTGGTATCAGAGTTTAGGCTTGATATTGATTGATTATTTTATCCTTTCTACCAAATCTGCGTCCAAAAAAAAAAAAAAATACTATTAATGACTACAGTGCACGACATTACTGTTCATCGTCGTTTTAAGTCACTGGTGACCCATCTAAGCTTCAAGTTTGCATCCAGAACACATCAGCAACAAGAAGAGATCATTGATCTGCTATTGCTTCACCCGGAAAATCGGAGATTAGAAAAAGAGGTGGCTAGAAACTCGTGAACGAGTTTTTTCAATGGCAAGGAGAATGATGCAAAAGAAAATAAATTATTTATTTTATCATTTAGATAAAAGTAATTGTAATTTTTAATTATATTTTAAATTATAATAGTTCAGAAGTTTATTTAAGGTAATAGAGTATTATTAGGAGATTTATTTCCTTTTAAAATAAGATTTTACATGGTCCGTTTAGGGTTTCCAACTGTCGTCTATTTAAACTCTTGTAATGTTTCATTGTGAGGGGAGTTGAGTATTATGATTTGAGTAAAGCCTTGGTTTTATTTGTCTGCGGACATGAGCAATCTATGCAGAGAGATCTCAAAACATACTACGATATGGCTGATTTTCTGCGAGAATAAGCAAAATCTATCCTTTTCTATTTTCCTATTTTTTTCATCAATTTTATCAATTGTCTTACATAACCTACTTCTAAGGATAGAACGGGGAGGGGCAACCTCCTCCCCCCCTCTTCTCTTCCCCCCAACTCCCTCCCTCCCTCTTTCCCTCTCCCTTTTTTCTCTTAAGGGGAATTCGATTTATTGCATACTCTAAAGCTCTACAATCCTTGTAATGAAGTTGTGCCTTACACAATTAGTTTTATGTAAAACTTATTGATATTTTCATGTCATAAATAAGACCGCCTAGAAGAGTGCCTAGGCACCACACCTAGGAGCCAGGCACCCCCTCCATAACCTAGATCCACATAGCAACTTTTGGAAGACTAGCTCTAAAAGTCCTTCTAGGCAGCTACTTTATGCAATTGCTATGATAAGTTCTGTAATAGATTTGAAAATCTGCAACGTTTGACATGAATTTGTTTTGCCTGTTTACCAAAAAAAATAGTTTTGCCTTTTTAAGATTGTTCTCTTGGAAATTTCATTTCCAAGTTAGAATCTGAACATCTAATGCAGGTGCTTTATATTAGTTATTTCCCCATACAAAATTTTAAAATCTTTCCCATAATAGGGGAGCAGGTCAAGTCTGCCAGGGCAGGCAAGCTGAATACTAACTGTAATTAGCCAACTTAGACATGAAGGAAAAATTGAAGGAAAAACTTAATGCTCGTTATCTTTTTCTAAGATAATCAAGGTTTAAATTCTTCTAGCACTACTCCAACAAGAAGCTTCTAAAAGTAGATTTCTTAATTTACAATAAGGATATCGGTAGAACAATTGCTTACTGCAATCACTTAGATAAGAATTGTAATCCACAACTTCAATGAGAACAGAGGGGGAAATTGAAAATTTTAATATCCCATGCAGGGAAACAACTACAGTGATATGTTTACCTGCAGCTTTTGACAATATTGCTCCGCCAAATCTTGAGGGCAATGAGCAGTTGGGAAACTTTTCGATACAAGATGAAGAAGAAATTCATTGCCAAACTTTTCATACATGACCTTCTGAGCCGTAACAATTTCACCGAATAAAACAAGCTACCATTAAAATCGCAAAATAAGTGATGGTTAGTCTCAAACCAATAATAGGCCAAAAGCAAGCTCAAATATTAGATTCTAAATGCCATGTATAGATCATCCTCATGATAAATAAAACAACATTATATTACAGTTCACTCAATCCTTATATAGTTATATGTAGAAAAAAAAATTCAACTACAGTTCATTCAATCATTATTACATCTGGACTTACAGTATTTGCATCACGAAACTCAAAGGACTTATCAAGGACACTGTGCAAACAACAGTTCGTTGCGAAAGCCTCCATCACAAAACTTTGGAAACCAGGTACCTGAAAACATCCCCACTTTAGTATACTTCTGTAGGTTTTATAGTTCAGATGTTCAGGATCTACCCAGGTTTCATAGTGCAGAGGTTTAGAGGGTAAATTACCTTTTCTTCTCCAAAGGGCCTGGAGCACCAATCTTTAATTAGTCTGATGAAAATTTGTACGCACACCTAACAGAAAATACAAAAGAGATTAGCTTCAGTTAGTAACAATGTATATATGCCCAAGTTTCCAAAACATAAGCATTGGGAGTCGAGCTAAAATCTACAAACATATGAATATTTCACAATTTATAGTATCACACCAACCTTCCTTACGAGGGTGTCTTTGTGATTGCACGACGTGTACAACAGCAACTGCATCATCGGATCTAAGTAGCCCCTACTTTTAGGGGAAATGAAAACTGAGGACAGATCATGTGTTGCTATGGCATGAAGAAATGTGTACACTGTTCGCTGGAGCTCTTGTAGTTCACGAATTTCCTACAATAAAAAAAGTGCAATCATGAATGGGATGTAAGGTAGTAAACATACGTTCAAACTTCAGATGCAGTTTATGACTAAAGCAAGCAGAATATATATACATGTTATGGTCAATTTCCATTAGCAGATATGGCACTAGGTCATGGCTATGCATGAAATTTCATCATATATGATGACTCTGATCTTTTCTTTAAGTATTAAAAAAACTCCCAAACAACGAAAAATAAAAATAAAAAGGCAAGTTACCAAGCATCTTGTTGTCCCAACGAAAAATCTCAACAATTAGGATATCCGATTGTTAACATTTTCATAGCTAAGTTAATGGTTTTTCCCAGGCTAATAAAATTGCTAAGAAAGCAAGCCTAACCAACTTAATGAATATAGAAATTACATCGTTGGATTTTAAAAGAAACTATAGATTTATAGAACAATAGAAGGTGAGCCACCACTCTCGGTTTTAAATATCTTTTGCAAGGACAATCGCAATGATATTGACGTGAAGTCAACATCATATAATGTCAAGTTTCTTTTCCAAATTCAGACCTTACAAAAAATTATCTCTATAAACTAATTACTATGCATAACCTTATATGAAATTTTTAATAGACTTTTGTGATGAACTTATACGTCTGTTTAAGTAGCCACTTCCATTTGAAAATAAAAATAAAAAGCTGCTCACCTCAGTGTTGCTACCAGGTCCTGAAGGAAACCCATCCCTTGGAAGAATATTAAATATTCTACCTGCAATGACAGGATATACTTCCTCCAATATGTCTTGTACTGCAGTATTGAATTTGCCGATTAGCTGATTTATGAGAACAAGGAAGTTCACCAGCTCTTTTGGCTGCAATCACATCATGAGGCTGGATCAAACATTAATATCACAAATGAAAAGAAAAAATTAACTACACAGCAGATTTCATGATCCAGCAACAACTTAGGAAGGTGAAAGATCAATATTCTACCAAACTTTTCATTGAAAATTCAATTGAAATCTTTAAGCTACTCCTTCAAGAAAATAGGGCATGACTTCTTTTCTTCAGAATAAAACCTAATGTAACTAATATGACTGGAGAAGGAAACAACTAAAGAAAACTAATGCTTGGAAAATATCCTTTCCTAATTCCTACTACTTGAATCAACCCAGAATCTCCTTCTGCCAGAAGTGAACTGTCTGTAAGTAGAATAACTAATATTGCAGGTCCGAATTTCCATAAATCTTCAAGACTATGAAACAAGTTTATTGAGGTTTGCCATAAAAGTTCTAAAATATACTCCCTCGTACTCAGAAGATGGTACAAAAGAATTGCTCTCAAAAGATTGACATAAATAAAAAAGTAACAGGTATAATGTAGTTAAAAACCTTTTTGCCATTCTTGCATAGTCATCAAAAATCTTACAATATGCAATATGCATCTTACGATTCAATATTATACAAGACCAATTTGATATGTATCATAAGGAGTATCTTAAATTGCAACGTATCTTATGATACATATTATGTATCTTACGATATACAATACAAATCTTAAGATACAATACGATTTATGATATGGTAAAGATACGTTTTTAAGTTTCTATGGTCCTTATAACACTCAAAAAAATATTAAACCTCATTTTTTTTGAGTAGAAGAGGAGTTCAGTAGTTCTGTATGATAAGCCTAAAGACGCTTTATAAGTTTCCTATAAGTTCGGAGAGACTTTTGCTCTCCACTTTGTAATTTTGGACTTAATTTCATAATGAGTTTTATTTTTATGGTATTGTCTAATAAAGTGAAGTTTCTATATGTGTTTGCTTTCTTTTGTATCTGTATCTTACGATATGATTCACGAAACGATAGATCACTATTGATTCAGGGATCCCGATACACGACAAGATTCACGATTTGACAACTATATTGTGGCTTACCGCCTACTAAAATTAAACTTAACTCAAATACAAAGTTGAAATGTTGAATTGGAAGTTAATTTATTATACTCTCTTTTAACTAGACATATTTAAAATTTTTGTGAATTGTACCTAAGCCATGCTTTAGGGGACCGGAGGAGTATTGAACAACTGCATTCGGTATTTAAAGATATTTGTGGATATATTATCTGGAAGCTGTAGGTCCAATTTATGAAGACAATAATTATTATTACAAAATCGTTCATCAAATAACATGCAATGGCCAGTTTATAATTGCTCATCAAAATTTTAAATAAAATAAAATAACACAATTGATACAACATGTGGAACTGTTATATACCTCACTTTCTGCAAGCAATTGCTCCAGTGCCTTTGGCAGGTAAGGAAATACAGAGGCCCCTAAAGTGTCCACCATACGATGAATAAATGATGTCACCTGATCAATGGGGTTGGTATTAGGTAGATTTATTTATGATAAATACAGACAACAAATGTTCAAACTGACAAGCTCATACCTTATGTCGCAAGGGTTCTATCTTGGGAAAGACGAGAAGTATTTGTAAGAGAACATCCAACGTCTACATCAAAGAGAATTAAAGAAAATCTAAGTGAAAGATCTAGGAATAATGAGACATTATCGCCAAATATATAGATTAAAAACTTGGATAGAGCAATCTATTTGAACGCAACCAAAAAATACCATTTACTGAAAAAAATTGCTACGCATGTGCATTTACAATGTAAGGAGTGAATCAATGAATTGAAGGACGGCGGATGAGCAATAAAGAGGAAAAGTAAAAAATGGGGAAGAAGGAATGAATAATTCAACTTTTTAGGAGTATTTAAAAATACTTTCACTCACCCCATTCGAGGGGATTTTAATAAAATATCAAGTTGATATAAGAATAACCTCTTAAAACCTTCTTCTTTTTTGTATTACAGAAACTTTATACATGAATTTTGAGCGAGCAGAGATTTCAACTAGAATGGTGAAAACTCATGCATCTCCTGATACCAAGTTTTCATCTAGAAATAATTATATCAGTTTTTGATAAGTAAAGGGTTGTCAAATACTGCCAGAAATAATGATTAATCGATTATCACAAGGCTAAACCTATATCTGAGTAATGTCTGGATGAAAGCATTATCTCACAGTGAGCAAAAAAAAAAAAAAAATTCTAAGTCAGCAATCAAATGTAATTTCAAAAACATAAAACTCGAATACAAACCTGCTTGAACATGAGACCAATTGTAGGGCGGCTAGCAGTTACAAGACGCTCACTGAAACCCTGAATACAAAAAGTTACAATAAGTAAGAACAAATAAAAGTGATGCAAGTTCAGTCCAGCAATAAGCATAATTGCCAAACATTTCCAAAGATAATAAAGAAATTTATAGTTTCCTGTGAAATGAGACAAACACAGCAGCAGACTTGAGGGAACAAGGCAATGGTTAAAACAATGCAATGGGTTAACCAATACCGATGAAGTGACACTCCAATATGTGATCTTCCACTATGTAATACAATGCTTTAATTCATGTGTAAAAGAATTGGAAAATGCAAATTCCAAAAGTGACATTTTAGTCTATAGATTTGCTGTGATAAATGTAGAACAATAAATAAATAATAAATACCTTGCTGAGGGCATTAATGGCCATGATTATTTGCTGAATATTTGCTATTTTTGCCGGAGACTCTTCTGGGTTCTGGACTTTGGCATTTGCAAGCAATGCCTCAACCTGATACAAGTGCAACAATGTCGGTTTATTATATTCAAGTACATAATGTAAGTGCATTCAATACATGAGCACACAAATTTATTATAAATGATATAATAAGATATGGCTGCTAAACATTAGCCTGTGCAATTTCAAGTGCCACAACTGCAATTCGAAATTTACCTGCTGACAAAGAGGAGTAAGCAGTGAAGAAAGGTAATCAGTTTGCTTCTCCACCGGTACATCTTCCATCCCAATTAATAAGCCAATTGCCTGTGAAGTGTTGATGGGAAGTGATATCAGAAATAAGATAGACCCCTATTTCATGTCTACATTCTACTATTTAATTTTCTTTCAGCTTTGTACTCCATGTAATCGATAAAAATAAGCAGTTACCTCAAAAATGTGACTACCATCCTCAGAACTTGATATCTCATTTGACGCACAATGCAATCTTGTAAATTGAGCAATTGTATCTTGTAGACTCTGAGAATTATTTGAGGGAATACCAGTAAAAAGAAGAAAAATCAGGGACAAAAACTATAGATAAACCTATAAGGATGAAATACATATCTATGGAAACTAAATACCTGCAAAATTGTCTCTATGAAGGGCACAAGTTTGGCTTTGAGTAATTTCACAACCCTCATGAAAAGATAACTCGCCCTGCAACTAACATTTACATTCGGATGGTGTATACCTCTTTCATCAAGAAAGGCAGCCAGAACCAGAGGGATATACTGGGTATTCTCCTGAACAAACTTTGCGTATCTCATTATTGTATCCAAATACATAAGTGCAACAAGCCTATTAGAATGGCAAGGAAACTTTGTTGATAAGAGCATTGGCACCAGTTCCTTTAAGATACCAGTACCAGTTCTCAGTGCTTCATCACTTAAGGATTCTCCAAGTGCATGGAAGAGGGAAAGTGCAGCTTCAACCTCTTCAACATTCCTATCTGCAGAAGATGCAACAGAACTAACCAACGAATTTCGAATAAAAATCTGAGTAACATCAGGTGCAACGCGACCTACACTACGAAGCAAAACAATTAAATCCTTCCGGAACTCCATCATCCTATCTTCCTCTTCTATCCCAATTTTATCCAGCATATCAAGATTTTCACGGTGAATAGAATCAAACTGAATCTGAGTACGAATCACTTCCAATATCTGACCCACATGATGAAGCTGCGTCTCCCTCAATGGAGAAAGACTCTTCATTGTGGCAACATAACTGGAGAGAAATTGCACTATGCTAAATGTTGTGTCAATCTCACAGTTTTGCATGACATAAAAAACCGAAGGCAGAACCGCATTCAAGAGATCCATTGACACGCTTTTAGCATCCTCAACATTCAGACGCTTGTAGCAATCCAAAACCTCAGCAGCATACCCAGTAAGCAAAGCTGCTACTTTTGAAACCAACTCAAGGTCAATATCCTCAGCTAACAAACCAAACACCCGACAAATCTCAAGGCTTTTAATAAGATTAAGCTTTGATTGCGGCTCCATACGTTTAGACACCACGGCAAGAACACAACTAGCAGCAGCAGCACGAAGCTGATCTAACAAACCATCAGCCAACATTAACTCGAATAATAACGGTATGAACGCATCATTCACAATCAATCCAATGTCAATCCAAGAAATATATCTCCTCATAGAATCTAAAACACTGGCACATAGTTCAGGATCAGAGTTCCTGTACATGGAGACAATGTCATACCATGCTCTAACGATCTGGGAAATACACTGCTGCCTCATTGCATCCTTAACTCGTGCTGCAACAGCCGTCTCTTCGGCACTCCGAGGATAATCCAAACTAATTAACTCGTCATCCAATGAATTCAATAATCGACAAAACATATCAATAACCACAGGACCTCTGCTCAGGTTTGGCACAAAATCAATGAACACAGAAGACCAAAATAATGGGTACTCTAAGTAAATCAAAGTAGCCAAAACCTGAGCGAGCTTGTTCTTGATAAATGCAGGACCATCCAACACTCTGACCGAGTTCTTATCATCTAGACCCTCGAAACAAGCCATGGAAAAAACTGACTTTCGTATAAAGGACTTTTCCTCAGGACCCATGGACGAATATCTTACAGTAAGAACTTCATGCAAGCATTGTAAGCACCAGAACTGGACTTGAACTAATTTAGAAAAGCACAATCTTTCAATACATATACTACAAATCGATGGGCTGTCCTTAATTTGTTGGCAGAATGCAACTGCTTGTGATTTGAGTAGTGAATTAACAGTCCCAGATTCGTCAAAACTTATGAGTATTGCCTTTTCAAGATTATCCATTTATTATTCAGGGAATCACCAAGACCCTATATTGGCAAAAACTAAACCCTAAGCCCTAATAACCCTCAACTCTGCAAAACCAAGGGTGGTGTCCTTCAGAGAAGCTCTGAAGTTTGACAAATTGATTTGATTGAGAAAGGGTAAGGAGTGATTAAGAAGAATATTAACAACAAACAAACAAGGAATTCGAATCCGGAGATCCGTGGATTACCTTTGATTGGGCATATAAGATTTGATTGGATTGAATGATCGAGTGTTTGATTGGAAGAACAAGAGAAAACCAAGGTGGGAGTCTAGGGTTTTGGGACTTTTTTAATTCATTAGGGTTTTTTTTTTTTAATTAATTTTTGAGGAGGCAAATAGTAGGAGGATGACTGGGGTCTTTGTCTAGTAGTAACAGGCTTTGTAGGAAGTAGAAGAGGGCGGAGGCCTTCAATACCTCATCTTTATATACCATCTCCTAGTCACCCTGTCCTTTAGTTTAGGTATGTTTGTTACTGTTTTTGTTTATTTGGAAATAAAATATTGACCAGAAAAATAAAAATAGGAGTGCATAGAATTTTACCATATCGATACCATATATTCAATAGATTCTGATAATCAAAAGAATCTTTTAAAAATTTTAAAAAAATAAATAAATAAAAAACACACGAAAATGTTGTACTTATCTTATATTAACAGTGTTTGTTTTAATATATTTATAGATACAACTAACAATTCGTAAAGATCATTTGATACAGCTTATTTGAAAACAAATTATAAATTATTTAATAATTATATTTTTGAATAAGTGGTTAGTTTTGTTTGGTATAGTGTGTTTGGTATAGTTTCTGAATAAGTGATTATTCAATAAGTTTCTGAAACTTAG
>JAUMHB010062928.1:0-14368 GCA_032359685.1 Pittosporum tobira
CAATGCTCTCTAGCATAGCCTATCCAAAGCCAGGATAAAGGAGGAGGGTTGGCGTTGTCAGTCGACTAAAAAAAAAATTAGCAGACTACATGTTGAATGCTTGTGCTTTTTAAGGATGTACAACAAATGTATCTCAGTTGTGCAAGAACATTGCTCCTTATATTTTCTCTCTTCGTGAGTATTCTGTTTGGACAGTTGGAGTAGGAATTATTTCTTTCTGGAACAGTCGGTGGGTCACACGATGCGAAGTTGATGCAGCTCAAACTATATTGCAAAAACTGTCCACGAAGTTTTGCAGGATACAGATTTCCTCAGGTATGCTAAGTCCCTTATGTCAGAATCTCAACAACAGGAAATCACAACTACTGTGCTGGATGAATTTTCAGATGATCTGCTCGAATGGCAAGGACACCATACTGGTGTTCTCACTTCGGCTAGATTTCAGTGAAGTTTTAGACAAGCGGACCCTCTTATGAAGGTGTTCCAAGGTTTGGAATAAATTGTCACAGCCAAAGATTGAGGCTTTAATTAATATTTTGAATTGAGTTCGAATCAAACTTTTAGCTAAGCGATCTTGAATTGAGCATAAATTGTTTGGTTATATTTACAGTTTTATTGATGGTCTCAAGCTCAGTACGGATAGATCTTCGGTGCATGCTTTTCTGCATCTTACGGCAGAGCAACAAACATGGTTTTTTGAGGGATGGCTTGAAAATATGTTCTAAGAAGAATATTCGAGAATGCAAGACATTAATGTGTCAAGCTGAGGTGAGCTGCACTAATAATTTGGGACAAAAAAGGGAAAAAAGAAGAAGATAGAATGAGGGACTTGCGAATCACAAATTGATTATATCTTGCTAGGATCCACTGCCATTCCCTCAAATATTTTCATGGCCTATTCTACGGGAACATTCCAACTATTGTCCCCTCATTTTGACCCCCACTCTTAATCCCAAACCTAGGGATTTTCGATTTCATAAGATGTGGTTATCTCACACAGGCTTCCTGGGTTTGTGCGTTACACTTGGCAAGCTGCCCAGGTTCAACATGTCCTTCCTCCTATGATTAAATTTTACACTAAATTAAAACATCTTTGCGTTGCATTGAAACATTGGAATTGGAATATTTTAGAGATGTTAGAAAGCAAATTCAAGTTGCAGAAGATGAGGTTTTAAGGGCCGATGTTGCTATGGTTTCTAATGATGATCAATCAACTCATATGACTTAAAGTGCTGCCACTGAGAGACTTAAAATGTTATTGCTGAGATGACACAGCAGAAAAGCAAAAAATCAGATAAATAGAAAAAAAAAATTATCAATTCAATTGGTATACGCTTTGTAATGAAAAGAGATAAAGACTATATAAACTATTCTAATATAGTTGTATTAAGGTAAACTCAAAGTGAAATTATATAAAATACAATATCAAATCTATATCATGCGGGAAATATTTATATGTACCCAACTTTTCAACCATACTTGAAAATAGGTCACATGATAAAAATGCTACACTGCTCGGAAACTATCTCATCTCTGCTCTTTCTTTCCTCAAAGAAAATATTCCATCTTAATTTTTCTCTCTGTACTATGGCTTTGCCTCTATGTAGCATTTGATTTATATTAATTAATTGTATTATTAAACAAACTATAAATAAGAGTATTATTAATACGTCTTTTGTTGTTTTGTGTAAATTACTATTTATTTCTTCGTAGTATAAAATGATTTTTTTTTATAAATTTACATTTTCAAGTGCAAAACATAAAAATATTGAAATAATTAAAGATGCTACCATAATCAAGATAATACTTATATTGAATTATGACATCCAAAAGGGAAAAGTTTTTGAAATGTTTTATATCATGATCAACCATTTGGCGCATAAAATGTTATCTTTGAAAAGTTCTTGTATAATTCAATGGTACTTCTGCAAAAAAAAAATAAAATCAATGGTTGATTTAAATGTAAAAACTAGTAAAGTTGATTTTTTTTAGCAATTAAGTCAATTAATGTTCATAAAGTATGTGTTTTAAATTCCTCTCCTTTTTTTCACCTAACCCTAACCCTAACCCTAACTTTTCTCACAAATAAATTTACATACAATTTTATTTTTTTTTCACACTTAAGGTATGTGCAGGGATACTAGTATAAAATAAAATGAACAAAAGAGATACCATGGAGAGTGTTGTAAACAGTAATTACTGAATTAGGTTATCTAATTTATTTTACATTGTGCTCTATCTAAAATCTTGCAGTCGTCCACCCATTCAAAAACGATGACTGGATCTACTTTACCGTCAGCTATGGCAAACATTTACATAGTGAATCTCTTTCTCTTTACACGACTTTTTTTGTAATTTCATCAAATTTCAAAATACATGATGTATCATTAAAAATTTAACTCATTAAATTTAATTTGGCAAATAATATTACATCAGTCTAACAAATACATATAGATACGCCTTTTACTAGCATTCAAAACCTTATTGGTAATTGAAGAATTGTACGGAATATTACTTATGAGCAAAAAAAAATATTTCGACACTCGGATTGGTGAAAAGGCCCTACAAACTAAGAATTGAGATGAAAAGTATGTGAAGTATACAAGCAATGAGTACGGAGGGAGCTTGACTCCATGCAATCCTAACCATTTACACAAGAACATACAAAGTACACAAACAAGTAATTAAATTCCTTACAAACGGACTAAGCTTTATGACTCCACAAAACATCAGCGGTTACTTGCCAAAACTTCATCCCCAACAATGAGATAAACTCAGCCTCAACAAAGTCAAAACCCACAACGCACCCAGTCAAATGCACCCAATTTTGTCCTTACGAACCAATAGAGGTTATCTATACAATCACCTGCATCAATAGAAGGAACTGCAATCACTAGACCTAGATATATCTATTAAAAATAACTTAAAAATAAAACAACATCAAAGGCTTGCTTTGATATTTACACTCATTATGCTGTACGGTGGAGTTTAAGTACAGGAGATTTTTGGAGTGTAAATATAGTTTTCCCTTTATAATGAGCTCATTTAGTTTTCCTTTTATAATGAGCTCATTTAGCTTTCACATTTCTAATTCTTCACTCTTTTTGGAGAAGAGCAATGAGTGTCCTTCCATCTTGAAGGACATAGCTATATACCCAACAAGTATCACGGTTTGACATTCATATACACATATCGAGGGAGAGGAATGGTAATAGAATAACAAAGTCAACAAAGTACAACTATATGTCAATGTTTCATTTAACACCAATATTAATAATTCTCATAATAATGACAACTTGCCCCTCAAAACTATCACAACACAGAGAAAGGTCTTTAATAATGCTTGGGGATAGATATCTTACCTCACTTTATGGCGTCTCTGGATACTAGAAAGATCATCACTGCCTTCAAACTTCCGTTTCTGAAATTTGAAAAGCTTATAACGATTAGACTTTCCGTCATCTTTATGAGATTATGTATAAGCAGGATTATACAGCTTGTGTGACTAGTTTCTAATCATAGACAAACTAAGTAGAAATAAATTTTATAGTTTAACATTCTAAACATAATAATATTATTTACTAAAAGAATAAAATCTTCATTTTGTACATAAGCTAATAATTTCAAGAAAGAGCTTCTACAAAGGAAGCGGTGACACAAGCTGTAATAATGTACAGGAGTAGATTTTAATGAAAGAATAAGATTATTTCAAACCTTGTCTTGCAGCTTCTGTAAATTCTCAGGACCAAAATTATGATGCCCATTACTAATTTTCTCCTTATCAACTTTACTACTACTGTCCTTGGGAACAAGTTTGTGCTTACGATCCTTTTTCTTCTCATTTTCCCTGCTTTTGTGCTTTTTATGCCTTTTCTTGGCTTTCGGCATCCCTTTGTCAACCTGGTGAAAGCAGAATGAGAGATTTAGCAAACCGTATAACCATGACCACATAATTACAAGTGCAGCAGATTAGGACAGTGGGATTTTATAACAACTTGCCCAGCAGGATTATATAACATCAACTGGCAAGTTTATCTCAACATGTATACTATCTTAGTAAGGAAATTATAAATTATAAATACAAAAGTACACGTAAGAAAAAAGATCTCTTACATCTAGCAAGTCAACAGGTGTTGTTTCTCTCTTCTGGAAGGCTTCCCTTAGAACACCCAAGTCAAAAGGATGCAAGTGTGCATGTCTTAGTTCTACAAAGGAAGTATTATTAGGGAAGAGCTGATCCAGTTCCATTCCTTCTCCTTTCTTAATTTCTGTTTCCCCAACCACATTGCGGAGATACTGACTTTCCGAAATTTTCGAAGGCAATGACCTCTTGCAGAAAAATTCATGATGAGGCCGGAGTTTAAAATGATTTATCAGATCAACAGAACCACCAAGTTCTCTAGGCCCTGAAGTCCCAGAAAAAGTGCATCAGTTATGTAAAATGTACGCCTACTAAACCACAACTAAAAGAAAAAACATACTATTGGGGCAAGTACACGCATTAATTTCAATAATTTTATTTAATTTTTTGATAAGTAGCAACTACATGCATTATTCAGGCTTTTTGAGTAAGGGGACCAGTCGAGCAAATGTAAAATTTTAACACCTAAAAATATATAATGTTCCAAAAAAAACCGTCATCGAATAAATTAATATAAAAAAACTACATTAATTTTGGTTACAAAAGAAACAACTGCAAAATGTACTTCTCAAACATAAATAAAAAATTAGAACACTTGGGCACATCACTTTTCTATATTTCTATCAGTTGTACTCCATCCATAGTTTGAACTTCTGCACGACAACTTCTTATCAATGTGTCTACAAGGAGATTCAAGAATTTTTAGGTATATAGACAAAGGAGCATAGCTTATGGATTCTCCCACATTTTAGACCTTAACAATTTTTCTCAATAAAATGAAAAATTACATGGAAGGCATAAACATTAATGGAAGTCCATCATTTTATTAGAATATTATTTTATATCTCTGTGCGGATAGAATAATTTTAATTAAATTATTTTAGTTAGATAATTCTTAGGAGTATTGTCTCATTAAATTAGGTTTCTTAATACGATGCCCCAGTGCCAAATACACGGGCCCAAGGGTACCCAAGGAGCTCCACTGGCCCACCACAGGGCCAGCCCAAAAGGCGTGCTAACTAGGTACCCTTAGTAATGTATTTGAGCCTTTATAAGACCATTTCATTTCAAGTTTGTATACGATGGGGGAATCCATGTGGGGATGTCAAATTCTCCCCCACTATAAGACTTGCCATCCTCATCAAGCCCAAATGATGTTTATCAGGCTCAATTTCCAGGAATTGCTAGATTCTAGAGGTGGCTTGTTAGAGTTCCAGAGGTGGATCCCACCGTCTATAAAGTGTAGCACTTAATCTCGTATAGTACTTAGTTCCTCATTTTCGGCCAAGTCGTAGCTTTGATAGCATTTGTAATGCCCCACACTCAAATACATACCAGCCCACGAATACCAATTGAGCCTTCCATTGGCCTACCACATTCCTGGCCCAAAATCCTTGGTTATTAGGCAACCATGATAGTAGGAACTAGGCCCTTTACGGGGATATCTCTTCAAGATCCTTTCCAATGTAGAACTAACTTTAATGGGGTGCTACATTCACCCCTCCTTTTAAAGTCCCATATGGGGAAGAAATGAAGGAAATAATGGCCATATAAGGCCTAGCGCCAACTACTCCACTACCATGGGTACCTAACAACTATGGTGCTTAGGCCAAGCTAGTGGAGGGCCAGACGAGGGCTCAATTGGCACCTATGGACTCGTGAATATTTGGAACTAGGGTGATGCAGGACAAGCCCGTGGAACTCTTAAGCCCAATTAAAAGGATCCAGCAATAGTATTTTAGTATTTATATTTATTTAAGTAATTTAGAATTACTCTTATTATTAGTTTCTATATTTATTATAGTTAGCTTATTTTCCACGTTTAAGATTCTCTATTTAATAATTGTAATCCCTCGTTACTAGACAGTGAATTATTATTGAGAAATATATGCGTGAGCAATTTACCGTATTCTCTCTTCCCCTCTCTCTCGTTCTCTCTTCTCTAATTCTTTCTCAAAACCCTAATTCTACTCTCATTCCCCCATCATTTGATATCAGAGCTTAGACTCCTACCGATTGTTTATAAACCCCAACTCCTCTCTACCATCCAGATTCAACAAAACAAAAAAAAATACTATTCATCATACAGTGTCACGTTACTGTTCATCATCCTGTTCGTCACTCACCTGTTCGTCGCTACTGTTCTGGATCTACTGTTCATCACAACTGTTCACCAGTCTCCAAAGCCTCTCGAAGATCCAAACTTGTCCCATAATTCTTCTTTCTTCCAAACATATAGCCATATCAAAACCTAGCCCTTCTTTGTTCTACACATACAGATTTCCCAACCAAAAAAAAAAACTTTTTTTAAAAAAATACTGTTCATCTCTACAGTGTCGCTGCTCCTATTCATCGTCCTCTACTATTTGTTGCCACTGTTCACCCCTCTGTTCACCTGTCAGAAAATTTACCCAAAAAAGTTTCAGTCTTTCTCACCTAAAAATTAACCCCCCAAAGGTAATATTTATTTTCAGTTCCCCCCGGCTTCTAAAAATTTACAGAACAGTCCCTTCAGTTCTCAGTTTTGACAGTTTAGTCCCTAGACTATTCTGTAATTCCTTTTCAGCTCCGTACTTTCAGAATTTTGCAGTTTAGCCCAAAAAAAAAAGGTTAACGCTGGAGAGGTCAATGCCAAACTTGATGCTTTTATGCAAGAACAAAGAGAAGCTATGCAAGAACTTAAAGCCCAAATGACCAAACTCACAACCACTGTTATGGCTACTCGTAAAGATAAAAAGAAAGTTGATGCTAGCCCTCCAAATTCACCCAACGATTCCGAATCGGACTCCGATGGCTCACAATATGGGTTGAACTTAGAAAGAGGAGTAAGGTTGCAGAATTTTATGGTGATCAAGATGCTGATGTGTTCTTCGATTGGATGCATAGTTTGAACAACTTCTTCCATTGGTACGAGTTGTCTAATGAGAGGAAATTGATATTTGTGGAGGTAAAGTTAAGAGGTACAGCTCGTATTTGGTGGAATCAATATAAAGAGCGAAGATGCCCCTATACGAAGGTGGAGGGAAATGAAAGATGCTTTAGTTCGTCAGTTCAAGCATGTGGACTACAAACAGAGAGCGTCTCTTCAATTCATCGAGTTGATTCAAGAAAGCAAATCTATTGCAAAGTATACTAAGTAATTCTACAATCTTAATGCAAGGTCTGAATTTCCTTGGGATGAAAATATGTTGATCTCTATGTACCGCCGAGGGTTAAATTATGAGACTTCAGTTATAGTTGCCTCTAATCGGTGTTTGCAAGTGAAAGATGTTGTCCAACTAGCTAATTGAGGACAACTTAAAGAGAAAAAGTGCAAATCAAATTTCTATGTTAATACCTACTAGAAGTGAGCGTATTTTTGTAGAGTCTACTCAAAATAGTTCGATTGAACAATCATCAACAAATTCTCCAGTTACGAGCAGGCCAAATCGACCCTCAGTTTCTTCTTATGCAAGTAAAAAAGCCTACAACCAGGTGCTACAACTGTCAAGGGTATGGGCATATGATGATTAAATGTCCGTCTCCGAAGATTGCTAGCCCACCTCCATATTATAATAAACAGGTTACTTTGGTAGAAAAAGAATCTAATAAAGCTGAATTGAAAGAAGAGTTTTGTAACCCGGATGATGAATACGAGCCTGATGAGCAAGATTTGGAAGCTGACAGACATTTGGAAAGTTGCTTAAGTGTTATTCGGCCTTTACTTGTGGTTAACAAACAGAAAGATGATCCTCGAATACATCGTGGAAGAATTTTTCAAACGAGGGTCAAGTGTGTCAGACATGTATGTTCTATAATTATTGATCCTGGTAGTTGTACTGATGTTATTTCAAAGGATGCTGTGAAAAAAGTTAGGTTGAAAATGGAACAGCACCTTGAGCCATATGATATAGCATGGATTACTAACATGAAACTACGATTTACTAAGAGGTGTTTGGTCACTTTTTCTGTTGATAAGCTTATGGAAACTTTTATGTGTGATTTTTGCCACTTAAGGTTTCTCCCATTCTTTTGGGACGTACATGGTTATGGGATCGTGAGGTACATCATCAGGCGCATCCTAATACCTATTCATTTGTTATTGGTGACAAAAAATACACTCTCACTTGTGCCACTGACACACCTACTTTGAAGTTGAAGAAGAACTCTTTAGTGATCCAACGTGTATCCTCTTATTATGGTATTCTTGGTCCTGCCCCAAACTCAATGGAGTCCAGTTCTTTTCAGCGGAGGAGAACTGATGCAGGACAAACTCGTGGAACTCTTAAGCCCAATTAAAAGGGTGCAACAATAGTATTTTAGTATTTATATTTATTTAAGTAATTTAAAATTATTCTTATTATTAGTTTCCATGTTTATTATAGTTAGCTTATTTCCCAAGTTTAGGATTCTCTATTTAATAATTGTAATCCCTCGTTAGTAGCCAGTGAATTACTATTGAGAAATATTTGTGTGAGCAATTTACCATGTTCTCTCTTCTCCTCTCTCTCGTTCTCTCTTCTCTAATTCTTTCCCAAAACCCTAATTTTACTCTCCTTCCCCCATCATGGGGTACTGCAATTAATTAGATACAACTAAAGTCACAGAGGTTTTCGATCATTGTGGCCTTCAACTCGTACTTCTCCCCAACCTTTCTTGTCGTGCGTAACCAATTTACTAGATAAAATTTAACGATTGGGAATAATATGCATTCCATTTCAAATAGGTATTTATCCGTTGGATCAAGACAATTACACTTCTTTTATAGGTGGCCCTAAGTATGGAAATTCAAAATTGGGACTAACGACCTTGAGATTATGCCTTAGGGCCTTTACAATTATCCTACCCTTGGGGACTGATTTAAGACGTGCATATAATCAACTCATATAAAAAATAATAATAGTAATAATATAAATAAATAAATAAATAATCAATTTAAAAGGCAAAGGAAATGGTCTTATTTCTTGTACACCTTTAAACAGCATCCTTCAATGCCATTAATCAGTGCTAACCCACCAATGCCAGGTGCTGGTAGGGTTAGACTATGTTAAACCTCAATTGTGAGATTTTCTGAATAAAATGGTTGCTTTAGCCACTTTTACCAGGTAAAAAAACTGAAGTAATATCTTTATTACTTTATACCTAGATAATTGACCATATGAGTTAATGATGTAGGCGCTACTGGAAAATGTAACGCGACGCGTTCTTATTAAATTTGTTTTGTCATGTATAAGTATTTTCATACATACATAATGAATTTACAAACAGAAAAACAAAGAGGTAAAGTTTAAAATGAATGAGAGACGTATGATACATGAGGAGAATCCCAACAAAATAGTTCTAGAGGATGCGGGTCAATGAATTATGAGCTCCATCCTTCTATGTCAATTTCTCTAACTTATAAGCAGAAGAAGATATAGCCTTTAATAAATAAAATAGAACTAGAATGCATTATTTTTTTAAGAATTAAGTTCAAAATAATAAAGAAATATCAACAGAGAAGAATGCACTCTCATGGTCATTCCAATTGGGACTTAGTCTTTTATTGTCCAAGCAACGAAATTCACAAACAAGTGAACAACTATATATATATATATAACATAGCTTGTATATGCGCAAGTGGTAGTCTTCTTAAGACATACTTCAACTGACCATTTCAAGACGAGAAGAAAACAAAAATCTCATAATTCGATATATCACTGTATTAAACCTCACGAGATAGACTTTCCGTCGTTAAGCTCTGATATACAGTGACTATAAGAAAATACAAATCTCATACTTTGATATATCACCGTATTAAACCTCACGAGATAGGCTTTCCATCGTTAAGCTCTGATATTCGGTGACTATAGAAACCGAAATACTTGAGGAAGAATGTATCACAAAAGAAAAGATATATGTAGTACCTAATAAATGCCAATAAAGCGTGTACGGCACAATGGATAAATGTAAAGTAAAACCCACATATAAACCTTCAATTCGTGCAGGGAACAAGATAAACAATCAAACAAAATGCTTATATGGAAATTATCTTACCTCTCCCGAACTTTGTGCCCACGAGATTCATCAGTTCAATGACACTGAAAAGGTTCAAAATCATGCAATGAGCTTCCTTATTGGAAATATGTCACTAAAATGAACAGAAAACAGATTTTCATTAATAGCGAACTTTAAACTTTGCCCAGCGTTCAATTCAACAGACGCTAAAATAAAATCACACAGCAGAATTCACAACTTATCATCAAAATATTAAAATTTGAGCTTCAGCATTTGAATTTCTAGTTATTTTTATAAATAAATGATGGACTTTCTGAGTTCAGAGCCCTAATTTTGCTTACCTGAAAGGAGGAGGGGGAAGAGTCGAAAAGGTCGGATCCTTGACGACTGGCTATCGAGCACGGCTTTTGTGTAATTTTTGTAGTGCTATTAAATAAGACAATAGCCCAAGTAGAAAGCCCAATAGAGATCAGCCCGTTTGATCGAATTCTTGAAATGTTCACATATTTCTATTGTATTTTGATACAGTTAGTGTATTTACAAAACTACATTTGAGCTCTTCTTTGATTGCCATGTAATTATTGTCACTGTGTTTCTGTAATTCAAGGTAGTGTTAAATTTCAAAACAATAATTTTGGTCAAAACGGGTCATCTGAGGTTGGGGATTAGCTTATGTGATTAGAGTGTTCTTATTTTACAATATCATGGAGTCGAATATCGTATAATGAAATTTTAATTATGTATTGCATTTTAATGTTATTAAAAAAAAATTTAATAAACAAGGAGAGAGAGGAAAGAGAAAATGTGAGAGGAATTTGTATTCTTATTCAGAGAAGTAAAAAAAAAAATGAAATTACATCATTTTATTTAAATTATTATAAATTACCTAATCCCGTCATTCTTACTAAAATTCAATTTGTCCTTTTAAACTACATCGTTTTGTTTAAATTATTATAAATTACCTCGTGATACCACTCTTACTAAAATTCAATTTTTTCTTTTAAATTATTGAACGTTTCTCTTACGACCTTTATTTGGTAAAACATTTGAGACTTACAACAACGGCCCTAGCATTATCTATTTCCAAGACTACTTAACAAACGAAATCATTTTTTCCTATTTCTTTTTAATTTTTTCCACCTACCAACCAAAATCCAAGGATCAAGATATCTTGATTCTAGACCAGTCCCATGCATGGGACTCAACATCTTGATTGGCCAATCAGAGGATTCCACTTGGACCAATGATCAGTCATAACTTTTGCTTCCTTTGGGTTCTTCCTTTAGATTGTCGGCAATGAAAATGTTAAATTAGCTGTCACGACATAAAAAAGTTTCTTTCCTTTTGGTAAATGTCAGTTTGTCACCATAGAAACACAACACGACTAAAACAGCACATCCCCCTAGCCTTGTCTCACTCATTGGTCCAATTAAACTCCACTTGCACTCATTCCATGTTCTAAACAATATTAGATTATTACACAAATATTTATCTATGTGTGTGTGTATGTGTATATATATATATATGTATATGTAGTCGCCAAACAGAGGTCTAAGAAATTGTATTGGTGAGATGATTAAGAGAAGATTGAATTTTCATGGAAGAATTAGCAGCAATGCACCGATAGGTACGTTTTCAACCGCGAAAGAAGAAAGGGTAGAGTGGGAAATGAGACCAGGAGGAATGCTGGTGTAAAAACAAACTGAAAATTCAAATGCTCCTGCTCTGAATTTTGGTGTTCGGGTCGTTTATGGTGCTCTGCTTTATGAAATCTCCGTGAATTCCCGATCAATATTTGGTAAGATCTATAGATATGACTCTTTCTTTCCACTTACAGACTAATTTCTATATTTTTCCCGGCATACCAAAATTAAGATACCTTAATTTTAGAGAAAATTATAAATAAACAATGTGACATATGAGATTTCATATAATTCGATGCACTTTTGAGTATCATTATGAGAGAAAGAGTTGAAATTTACAACAAATACACTATATAACATTGTTTTATATTGATTATAAAGGTATATTATATTTTACATGTCATAATATTATCACTCTCACGATGTAGCGTGAAATGTCATATTTTACATGAATTTTTCCGTTAGAAAGTTACACCGGATCACTCTCTTTTCCATATTAATTAGAGTATATTGATTATGGTGGCTGCAGTGAATTGAAGAAGCTTCTGACAGCCGAGACTCACTTACAACCTGGTGAAATGAAGCTTATTTGTAGAGGAAAAGAAAGAGAAAACGGCAAGTATTTGGACATGACCGGAGTCAAAGACCGATCAAAAGTCATACTAATGGAGGATGAGAGGATCCAATAGGCAATGAGAGAACATTCACTGACATGCGTAAGAATGCGAAAATCCAGAGCGTACATCATGCAATATCAGACGTGTCCATGGAGGTTGATAAGTTGGCGGAGGGGTGAGCAAACTGATTTTGAAACTTTTTAAAAAATATATATTTATGAATTAAGTCTAATAATTAGAGAAAAAAGGTTGGTGACAACTAAAATTGCAGTAGTGTCATCACCAAATAGCTGGCTGTGATCCGGTGTGAGATCACCTCACATGTTGTCAAAACTTTGGCTCAATTTAATACAAAGAAAGTGTGTTCTAAAAAATATTTTTTAGTTAAATATTTTTTGTGAAAATAGTTTATGGGAAAATTATTTATTTTATGATGTTTGATAGTCAAGCTGAAAATGAGGTTGAAAATATATTTTTATATTTAGTTTTTGAAATAAATTTAACAATTATGTTATTATAGATTAATATAAATATATTTTAGTTTTTTTAATAAGATAAATTATGTTCTTAAAATGAATGTTTAAATTTATTTGTATGTATGTAAAAAAACTTAATACTATGATCTAACAATAAGAATGTTCATAAGGAAAAAATAATAATAATAAGATAATGCTTTTGAAGATTTTTAAGAATAAGAAAATTTAAAATTTAGGAAACATATGTGTATATAATTCATTACGAAAAAAAGTAATTGCGCATATGTTGTGAAAATAAAAATAAATGTATTTATTTTAAAAATAAAATAAATAAAAAGATGATAATAATGATTAAATAAAAGTGTTATGAATAATGACAAAAGAAATAACACTAGGACCATTTTCCGAAAAATGACTTACAGATTTAAAATTGTTTGTCATTTTCCTGAAATAACAAAAGGATTTTCCGTTTACTAGAAAATAATTTTATGTTGACTAAACTTTTTCTGACATACTAAACATTGGAAAATCTTTAAAAAAAATTATAAAATATTTTCTTATAATAAACGAAGCCTTTAAAACAAACTACTCCATCAATGTGGGGTCTCAAAAAGATCTTCTCATATTTGATTATAATTTACATTGCCTCAACACTAAATAATAACATACATGTTCTAACTTAATTTTATAGATAGATAGATAGATAGATAAATAGATAGATAGATAGATAGATAGATTTCTAATTTTTCTAATTTTCTTTTCCATCATGGTTAACCTACTCTAAAATAATTAGAAATTTTTTTTCTATTAATTCAAAACTTCACATTTCAATAAAACAATATAAATGAAAAATTAATAATTTCAAGCGAACAATTCTCATGTTAATTATTCTGCCAAATAAAAAGAATGAGTAGTAGTAGTAGTTCTCATGTTATTAGTCTTTCAAACTCCCTACAAATAATATTATTGTAAGAACAAAAAAGCAAAATTAAATAAAAATATACCACCATCACATTAATTATTCAAAATAGGCTTTTTGTAACATGAATGCAAAATATGAGGAAGGAAAATAAGAGAACATACCATGACAGAATTTGAAGGTGAGGAGAAGCTGATTCCGAAAAAATAATGGTCTTGACTCCGGTCATTACAATAAATGAGAAGGAAAAAAAGCAATTTCATTACCTTTAGAGGATATGTTTAAGATACATTATTGGTTATTATAATTCAAATTATTGTTAAAATAAAGTGGATAAGATGGGGTAGTTATTGATAGATAAGATAGAAAACTAAGTTGTTGTGAAGATTTGAAAAGTAATTTTTATGAGAAAACTTAGTGATAAGAAATGGAAATTGAACTTTTTTAAGGATAAATTCAACCTTAAAAAAATTATTTGCAAATAAAAGTTAGCGCGACGTGGACATGCTAAGAGGTCAGTGTAAGAACCCTGTATTTTTTAATATTTTGAAGTACTAAATAAAATTTGGTTTCCGACAAAAAGAATGTCAACGTTA
>JAUMHB010062939.1:0-12003 GCA_032359685.1 Pittosporum tobira
GGGGAAAGAACTAGAGGTCCAGATGCTTAGATGTTTCCGCTGCGTAGTATTTGCTAAAAGAATAAGATGTGTAGAGATAGTTGTATAATATTTATTTGCATATTAGGTTATATCTTATTATAACCTTGTGTATTTTTAAAACTTGTGTATTTATAAGTTACGGAATTAATAATAAATTGGCAACTCAAGTCAGGGTGTGGATGCCCAGATTTGGGGGTGTCACATCTGAATAACATCTCAACAATATATTAAGGCTCAAAATATAAAAGTAACTCCAACATAGTTATAATTTTTTGAGGGTGAATGCCAAAAAGGGTCAAGACACACAACTTATTAAAATGACAAGTCTGAATTTATTCAAACCGAAATAAAAAAAAATATTACTCAAATAGATGCGGTCTCTCGTGTCACACATCCCGAAAGCTGTTGCTCTCCATACAACTCAAGTTCCTGGATTACCTACTGTCATAAGAAAAGAAAGGAAAACTGAGCAAAAACTCAATGCAACTAATATAGACAGTATATGAAATAAACGTTGAAAATAAATGAATGGAACCTAACAAACGCAACAAAGTAGTGTCAAAATTCATAGTAATAAATGGCTGAAATGAATTTAAGGTTATGATAATCATACCAAGCTCATATACAAACAAAACAGAAACATCTGATCTGGATGCTAACAGAATGGTAATAGTGCATGACACATACTATACGTTACTATTCCGTAAACAGAACAAAACATAACAAATAGGGTCGAATCATATGGCCAACTCACTCCCGAAGCACATAAGCATACATATTATGTCCCTTTTAATGCCAAAAAGGGCATGCAGATAAATATGCATAGCTCATTGGTATGCTTAAAGTCATTATAACATAGTGTGGTCTAATAGTGCATTATTTCATATGCAAATAATCTCTGAAATCCAATTACTGAATCATTCTCTAAGATCATATCAGGGTCCCTAAGATCATATCAGGGTCCTAATCCACTACTTAGCATATATGTGAATAGCGAGCAATTGATATTCAAGATGTCAACTAAACAGAAGAAGTAGAAAAATAAATATCACTAATCCAACAAAAACAAACAAATTGACAAATATATATTCATACAAAATGAATATAGTTAAAAGGAAGATTTTCGATACCAGATAAGCAAATTCCAAAGTAATACCCTCAAATTTCAAGTACCTCTGTGCGTCCTCAATTTGATCTAGTAACAAAAATAAAACGCAATATATAAGTTTATTTAAAAATTTATAATCTTAATATTTTTGGTTAAGCTTATTATGTTTTCATCTTGCATCAGTTATTCATGATTAAACATTAGCCTATAGTTCTAATTTAATCTCACATGTTACTGTACCCGTACCAATTATATAACAAATCCATATACATGCAAGCTGCCACTGCTCTAAAAAAGAAAAGGAACAAATTGTTCTATTACCGAGACGAACATGTCAGTAGTCTCACTTTTACATTATACCAATATGACTTAATCTCTCATGGGCTATATAGCACCCTTAATGGGTATTAGGTATCATAGATTACGCTAATGATTAATCATAATTGGGTTAATTATTCACAATTATGTTGTCAATTTATTTATTTATTTTTAAATATTTGTTTTACAAATTTATCTAAACAAATACATTAATTAGACAGATATTACAATATTACCTATAGGTAATTTGTTTGAACTGTACGAGATTGCAAATCATGTAAAATTTGAGTACTAAAATGATACGAATAGAAGATAAGTGTCTCAAATGCAAAGTATCGTAAATTTTCATATACTATATACTGCATAAGCCTTCACCTTAATAGACAAAGTACGGTCAACTGAACGCATCCAAATATAAACAGCTGCTTTCAACATTTACCAGTATTCTTCCTCTCTTCAGTTCTGATCGTTCAATGGCCGTACAATGGCTGCTGGTCTGCCACGGCCTGGTGACACTGCTGGTAGTCATCTCATTCCTCTGTGGTCAATGGCCAATCTTCGAGGGCACTTTCGTCCAACGCATCCATATCTTCCTCACCTTTGGCGCTTACGACTATTTCCAGTATGCATATATACTTTTTTCTCTCTATATCTATACACATATGTATGTATATCTATATATATATTACAGTCTAATTTTATACTTCAATTTTACAGGCGATTCGTTGGGTTTGTTTGCGGCCAGAGAGGCACCAATGCGATTCTTTCAATTGAGTACTATTGCTGCGATAGACCTAACCCTATCTTACAGGTCTGCCCACAAATACTTTCATCCTAAACTACCCTACTTTTCGAATTCAGAGATACTGTTAGACTTTTTCAGTCAATTTGTGAATTCTTATAATTCAAAATTGGTATGCAATAATTTAGTGTTGAAGAAACAAATATGATAATTCGTAGTACTTTTTGGTTATTTTGAAGTAATTATAGTTGTTTTTACTAAAATCAAACTAATCCATATCGAATTTGAATTTTTGCATTTCGCAAAATTGGCCCAGGACAAGTAAAATGTATTATTTTTACTATTTTTGGGATGTATTGTGGAGCCTGTTTGATATTTTTTACTCTTTTGCTTGAATAGTTCCTTGGAGTTTGCTTATATCAATGTTTAATTGTGAGTTTTTGAGACATACTTGTTTTGAAATTTCAAAGTGGGATGAAAACTTCATAGTTCCGTTCCAAAATTTCTGTTAAATTGGTTTATGAAATAAAATTGACTGCTAAAAATCTCTAGCCAATGCTTAATGCATCTTGTTGGCCAAGGAAACATGAGCTATAAGACAACAGAATTGGGGTTTTCTAGTTTTGTTAACATGAATATCGCAGTTCCAAAGTTTTTTTTTGCTTTATTGTCCTCTATTTTTTCATGATCATTTCTTAGAAATTCTTAAATACACAAATTATATGTTTGTATACAGCTGATAAGAAGGGGAAGGGAAGCCATTTTTCTTTTACTAATGCCGCATTGTATGCTTCTTCTACATCTTTGAATTGTATTTGTATTTATACCTTGTTGCTTTCCAATTTAAATTCTTCCATGCTCCATGCTATTTAATTATACTACTATTTTTTACAACTTGTAAGTGGTAGTGTTGTCAGTAGAAACTGACAAGGAGCTCTGAAAATCTTGTGAGGATATACATTAGTCAAAAAGCTTGACTAAGTTGAAAATTAATTAGCTTTTGTCAAACTCATGCTGCAGGCAATATATTTGGCAATCATTGGAGCTACATATTACTTTATTATAAGCTCATCCTTTAGCTATATTCCAGGGCATTATATAAGTGGAATTCACAGGTACCAAATTTGTTCTCTTATCTCTTTGTACTTGGGTTCTGTTAACAATAAATTTACAATTTTCCTTAGACATAATACCATGTTGTAGGTACACAAGCGTCTTGGCAGTTGGTGTGGGTATTCTACTTTTTACATTGACTAGCTTTTGTGATCCGGGAACCGTGAATAATGAGAATCATTCATGTTATGTCTCTGCTTATCCTTATGACAATATCATTTATTCAGACAAAGAATGCTCAACTTGCAAATTTTCAAAGTGAGTGAATTGATTTAATCTAATTGGCACTTCAATATTTCCTTTGTAATACCACCTCCGTTTCAAAATATGGAGCATTATTGACTTTAAAAGTTGATTTGTAACATTTTCAAATTCAGATTGTCATTAATTCATTTTATTATAGTCAATACAATTGTGAAAACTGTAAATTAGTTTAAAAAGACTGTTACTTTTATTTACAGATTTTTTTTTTGCCAAAACTCAAATATATTAATGTTAATTTAAATTTGGAAATATTCAAAGTTGGTTTTCAGAGGTTAGAAGTCTAATGCTCTTATATTTTGAAACGGATGGACTATATGCTAATTGAACCTTGCTTGTTTAGACCTGCTAGGTCCAAGCACTGCAGTATATGTGATCGTTGTGTTGCTCGGTTTGACCATCACTGTGGATGGATGGTTAGCTTTATGAATTCGTATTTTCTTCTTCTTTATAAATATATTAGCAGCTTTCTGTATGCATCTGTATAAGTGTTTCAGTTTACATATACTTTCTACTATAACTTATTTTTTCTCATGACAATTCTATTTTGTTTTTTATTCTGCAGAATAATTGCATAGGGGAGAGAAACACACGATATTTTTTGGCTTTTCTTCTCTGGTTAGTTAATTATAGTTTACGGCACTTGTTAGTTTTATTCAAAATATTATAAGAGTAAAATTCAGATGACCACTTGTAGTATACTTGAATTCCCACATCTAAAGTCGACACTTAAATCCCTAAAGTTATGATTCTAAGTGCAGCTGTTACATTTTCTGTAAAATTGACTGTGCCTGAGTCTCACTTTCGAAAAGCACGTAGAGTATCTCTCTAACTGTCAAATCCTCCAAAAAAATGTCCAAAGTGCCCTTTTAACTAAAGAAATTTTCATATTTGTTTCTGACATTTTATAAAACTGTGTAACTATGTATCCATCAATATGTGAGATGGATGATTTGGAGGAAGATGTGGATACAAAGAACAGCAGCTAAATAGCAAATCCAACAACTCTCACTCCATTTTCCATTTTGCCCTTCGTCTTCCTCAAATTTCCAAATTAAAGAAAAATAAATTACTCCTTTTGTGATTTCAACTAATTTCCATCCGAGAAATCAGCAACTAAAGAAAAAAAGAAAAATTGGCTCTGAAGCTTGTCTTTTGAACTTTTTGAAGAGTTTTATCACCAAGTAGTGTTGTTAAAGGCGTGCCTAGGCGGGCACTGAGGCTCAGTTTTTGGGCTTCAACTTGATGAGGCACAACGGTATCGAAGAGTAGTGTAATCATGTACACTTTAACGGAGTTAAGATGGAAAGTAGTGTTTTACTCAACCTCACGACTACAGGGGTTTAGGTGTCAACTTTAAAAAGTCAGGTGGTCATGTGGGAATTGGTGTTAAGCTCAAGTGGTCATCTGAATTTTATCCATATTATAATACTATTTTGTTTGGATTAATTCATGGCCTTCTGCATTATTCTATTTTATCTGGATCTATAGACGTTAAAACTTTGCTTCAGTAATTCTGTAGGCATTTCCTTCTCTGCGTTTATGGAACAGTGGCCCTTGCGTTGATTCTTGCTGGTCGATTGAAAGAACTAAAAGTGATATTTATTCTAACCGGTAAAATCAATTTGTTTATAATATCTTCTAGTTGGTTAATTTGTTTATATGTTTCTTATGATAAATACTCAATCCATTCCACTTTGAATGGCATGTTCAAAAATTGTATTTGGGTTGCAGAGTTTAAGATTTACTATTGACATGTTCAGGCAGTGTTCTAAAAATTGGTAGACGGTAGAGGAGGGCCTAGCGCCTAGAAGGATTAATTGGGGATTAGTCATTTTAGGCGTTTTCTTAGGCGGTTATATATTTAATTAATTAATTTTTTTTACAGAACAATAATAATAACAAAAAATGATAATTATGAATATTAATTTTTTAAAAACGGATAATAAGTATACTAATGTCATCATATAATGATGCAGGACAAGCCCGTGGAACTATTAAGCCTAGTTAAAAGGGTCTAGCAATAGTATTTTAGTATTAATATTTAATTAAGTAATTTAGAATTATTCTTATTATGAGTTTCGATATTTATTATAGTTTAGCTTATTTCCCAAGTTTAGAGTTTTCTATTTAATAATTTTAATCCCTTGTTAGTAGGCAGTGAATTATTATTGAGAAATATTTGTGTGAGTAATTTATTGTGTTCTCTCCTTCTCTTTCATTCCTCTGATCTCTAATTCTTTCTCAAAACCCTAATTCTACTCTTCGTCCCTATCATATTGGTATCAGAGCCTAGGCTTTCTACCAATTAATTATCAGTGTTCATTGCTACAGTGCCGCCCCCACGACTGTTTGAGCAATGTTCATCACCACTGTTCACTCATCTGCAATTCAGCCACCACCACTGGCTATATAATCAACCCCAGATCCGACCAAACTGAAAAGGAACAAAGGAAGAAGGACAAAACCGCTGTAACCAGAAGCCTCTGTGACCCTCAGTCGTCGTTGTCTCCATCAGAGTCATCGTCTCAATCGGTCACTTTCCTCTATCTCTCAAGTCTCAAAGTTGGTTCTTTGGGTGTTAATCTGTATCTAAGTTTACTATTTATATTGGTCAAATTACGTATTACCCAAGGTTGTTGGACTATTTAATTTGAATCTTGAAATTTTGATAGCTTTAAAATTACCCTGTCTGGTTCGCACTTTAACATATCAAACCCCACCAGATTTTATGTATTAACAATCTAGTCTCTTGCTAGTCTGTTATTTTAGTCTAGACCCTATACTTTTCAGAATTTTGCAGTTTAGCATCTAAAAATGGTTAACGTTGGAGAGGTTAATGTCAAACTTGATGCTTTTATGCAAGAACAAAGAGAAGCTATGCAAGAATTTAAAGCCCAACTCACTACCACTGTTATGGCTACTCGCAAAGATTAAAAGAAAATAGCCCTCTAAATTCACGCAACGATTCTGAATTGGACTCCAATGGCTCACAATATGGGTTCAACTTAGAAAGA
This sequence comes from Pittosporum tobira, assembly GCA_032359685.1. Lineage (NCBI taxonomy): Eukaryota > Viridiplantae > Streptophyta > Magnoliopsida > Apiales > Pittosporaceae > Pittosporum > Pittosporum tobira. The sequence continues at coordinate 6,581 of JAUMHB010062939.1, forward strand.
GGAGTAAGGCTAGTAGTTGCAGGATTTTATGGTGATCAAGATGTTGACGTGGTCTTAGATTGGATGCATAGCTTGGACAACTTCTTCCGTTGGTACACGCTATTTAATGAGAGGAAACTGATATTTGTGGAGGCAAAGTTAAGAGGTACAACTCATATTTCGTGGGATCAATATAAGAAGAGTGGAGATGCGCCTACGGGCATGAAAGATGCTTTAGTTTGTCAGTTCAAGCCCGTTGATTACAAATAGAGAGCATCTTTTTAATTCACTAAGTTGATTCAAGGAAGCAAATACGTTGCATAGTATACAAGACAGTTCTACAATCTTGTTGCAAGGTCTGAGTTTCCTTGGGACGAAGATGTTGATCTCTATGTACCGCCGATGGTTAAATTATGAAATTTCAGATATAATTGCCTCTAATTGGTATTTGCGAGTGAAAAACGTTGTCCAACTAGCTAATCAGATTGAGGACAATTTAAAGAGAAAAAGTTCAAGTAAACTTCTATGTCGATACCTACTAAAAGTGAGTGTACTTTTGTAGAGTATACTCAAAATAACTCAATTGAACAATCATCAATAAGTTCTCCAGTTACTAACAAGCCAAATCTATCCTCAGTTTCATCTCAAGTAAGTAAAAAGCCTATAGCCAGGTGCTACAACTGTCAAGGGTATGTGTATATGATGGTTGAATGTCTGTCACGAAAAATTGTTAACCCACCTCCATATTATAACAAACATGTTACTTTAGTAGAAAAGGAACCTAAGAAAGTTGAATTGAAAGAAGAGTTTTGTAACCTGGATGATGAATACGAGCTCGTTGAACAAGATTTGGAAGCTGAAAGACATTTGGAAAGTTGCATAAGTCTTATTCGGCCTTTACTTGTGGTTAACAAACAGAAGGATGATCCTCGAATATATCGTGGGTGAATTTTTCAAAGAGGGTCACGTGTACTAGACAAGTATGTTATCTAATAGTTGATCGTGGTAGTTGTATTGATGTTATTTCTGAGGACGCTGGGAAAAAACTTAGGTTGAAAGTGGAATCACACTCAGAGTCATATGATATAGCATGGACTTATATCATGGATTACTAACACGAGTTACTACGCGCGAGTTACTAAGCGATGTTTGGTCACTTTTTCTGTTGGCAAGCTTACGAAAATTTTTATGTGTGATGTTTTACCACTTAAGATTTGTTACATTTTTTTGGGACGCTCATAGTTATGGGATCGTGAGGTACATCATGAGGCGTGTCCTAATACCTACTCATTTGTCATTGGTGACACAAAATACACTCATGTGTGCCACTGACACACCTAACCTGAAGTTGAAGAACTCTTTAGTGATCTAGCAAGTGTCCTCTTATTATGGTATTCTTGTTTGTGTCCCAAACTCGACGGAGTTGAATTCTTTTGAGCGGAGGAGAACTGATGCAGAACAAGCCCGTTGAACCATTAAGCCCAATTAAAAGAGTCCAACAATAGTATTTTAGTATTAATATTTAATTAAGTAATTTAGAATTATTCTTATTATTAGCTTCCATATTTATTATAGTTTAGCTTATTTCCTCTTATCTCCAATTCTTTCTCAAAATCCTAATTCTATTCTTCATCCCCATCATATAAACTAGTGAGAAACATTTGAGATGAAATTATAATTATGTAAAATTGAGTGGATTTTGTTCATTTCCCGCTCATTCTCTCTCCAATTGTCCACCACACATGCCTTTACGCACTCTTTCCAACAACATCACAAGAAAACTAAATACGAACTCCTTCTAATAACAATTACGTCCAAGTACAAATCATCTAAAAGCTCTATCTGTCTCTCCCTACAAAACCTCCACCGTACAAAATTTCGCCATGGACTCTCAAGGTTTCCTCTTAGAGTCCGATCTTTGGGTTCTACTTCATTTTGATTCTCTTTTGGATTTGTAAGTGAAGAAGAAAATGAAGGGAGAATTACGATCGGATCTATTATCTCTTTAAATCTTACATCGCCGGAAAGATGGAACAAGATCGGGCCTTTTTCGTCTGCTCAGCCCCTCTTTCCATCTCTGGCTTTAAAGTTCATCTATCTCTCCGCCTAACCCGAGTTGACCGCAAATCCGCATAGTCATCCCCCTAGATCAGTGTAATATAGCTGGACGCTTTTCCGGCCGATTAGATCATAGTCCGGGCATTTGGGTGCCACCTCCACCTAGGCGGCCGCCCAGCCTGCTTTTTATAACACTGTTTAGGTATAATTTTTTCTTATCTTTTTGTACTGATATAAATATGCTGTTCGATGTTAAACAGTAATTTAGAATAAACATAAAGTCAAAGAAAATCGAAAAAAACATATCACCAAACCATGGTTTCTAAATTTGTGCTTGAATATCTTAAAATTTGAACCATGCCATTCGAAGTGGAACGAAGGGAGGATCAGATCACTTTGCTCTTTTCTGATAATATCTTTCTTTATTAATATAAATTTGCTGTTAGATGTTAAACAATAATTTAGAATAAACATAGCGCAAAGAAAATTGAAAAAAACATATCACTAAACCAAGGTTTCTGCATTTGTGCTTGAATATCTTAAAATTTGAACCTTGCCATTCAAAGTGAAACAAAGGGAGGATCAAACACTTTGCTTCTTTCTGACATTCATCTTGCCTTATATCGTCTTTTTCAGAATATTATGGAATTGAAAATACATTTCGTAGTTTGGCTCCACATGTTGTTCAGGTAAGAACTTTCTGTTCATCTTTTTGCAACTTCAGTGTCCTTTTCCCTTTTTTATATATATATTTTTTCTTCTTCTTCTTGTTTATTGCTTAGTTATAATTTGTCTTTGAGGTACAATGGCTTATCTGGTGGGTGGAATTAGTTTTTAATTCTCTTTGTTTCGTAGCAACATGATTAATATTTATATGCCTGTGCCATATGTAGATGTAATTTTCGAAAATGAGAAATTCATAATCTGTGTTGGGTATGTGTTCATCCATAGTTATTAAAACCGGATCGGACTAAACGGACTGGACGGGTCAACCGGTCCGACCGGGTACCGGAGCAATGACTGGTTCGATCAATTTAAATTACCGGACATGCATTTAGATCGGAGCAAATTGTTTAAATCGGCTGGATTTGTAAAAACCACTGAGGCAGTCAGATTTCAGAGAACCGTTATGATTTTGTAACTCTCGAAAGTTTCAGATCTGTAACTTTAACATATGCTCGAAAACAATAAAATCGATGTCAATCTGGTGAATAACAACCCTCTCATGCGTAGATCTGTCCTATATCCTCTCTTAACAGGAAAGGAGGAAAAAAGAAGGAAAAAAAAAACTTGCATAAAATGAGTAGAAAAAGAAGCAGTGGACTGAGGGGAAAAGGAGGCGGCGGAGTTGCTGTCTTCTGGAGAGTAAGAGGGTTTTATCATGATATTTTAGTATGGGAAGTGTCCAAAATGGTGTATGGTGTTTAGTTGGATTAATATGATTATTATAAAATTAAAAATGCTTTGGGTTGGACATTATAATTGAGCTAAAATGCAGCTGGGGTACTGGACTACGGTGTTCGATTACATATACACATAAATGCTATTGTATGTATATGATTTTTATTTTATTTATTTTATTAAAAAATTGTTTCGATTTATTTCTTGTCAAATGTATTTAGAATAATTGTTCTTTGGTATATAATCATTCTTTTAGAAGAAAAAGATATATACTTATTAGGTAAAATGCATGATTTTTATAGTGCGTGTTCTTATATTTCACATCATATAAACTATTTAAAATATTCAAAAATTAAAATTTGGTACAACCGGTTAAACCACCCTTTAAACTTGTTGAACCACTAAATCATTAAACTGGTGCCTCGACTGATTCAATATCTGATCTGGTTCTGATAACTATGGTTTCATCAATCCAAATTTTAAGTGCCCTTCTTTCTTCTATAGATTAGTTGACACTTGTCCCAAGTCCACACTAGCAATGGTTTATATTATATATATGGGCCAGAATTCAATAGCCCAATTCACAATTTTGGAGACAACCAAACAACCTCTGACTTTTCCATCATCTTTTCCACCCAAACTGTTTATAAGAGGGGGTTTAAACCTTTTCCTATTCTAAATTTTACCCGAAGAAAACAGCAATGTTGACTTTGTCTCTTAATCTCTATGAGTTTGAGTGCTTGTGTGTGTGTACTTATTATCTTGTCATTCTTTTCTCTGCTTTTTAAAATATTTTTAATACTTGTTGGTTCTTCGTTTTTAAATTTTTAAACTTGTGCGGGAATGGTTTTGTTTGCTGTAACAGTGGTTGTTGGGCTCCTATAACACACAAATACTTATTATGGTCTTCCTAGCCATAGTTTCTCTGCTGCTTGCCGGTTTCTTCGGATATCACGCGAACCTTTGCCTCACAAACACCACAACAAATGAGGTAAATCTCTCACATAATATTTTGCAAGTGTGTAAACTAATAAAGAGACCTGATCTTCAACCACTAATTCAGCAATTCTAGCATTATTTATCCTAGATAAAAATTGAAGGTTGTGTTATGTTTGAATTAACGGTGGATGGGATTGGACTATTTCCTACTTTTTGAATAAATATAGAAGGTTTAATCCTAAACTTAGTCTGAGGACTCAATCATGGACTATTTTATTATTTATTTACTTCCTTCTTTTTCAACTTACAAGGCCATTTGATAAATCATACATAATGGGGTATCTCTTTAATCTCAAACTTCATTACAATTATATAGTCCCTCACAAAGGAATTATTCCAGTGAACTGTAACACTAGGACTGAAAATAGTGCTTAATGTTTTACTAAAGCAGAACATAGTCCAATCCAATCCATAATTATAGGGAAAATAAACATCGCCTTACTGTAACCCAGAAATATGTACTCCCTCTGTCCCAAAATTGGAGATATCTTAAAAAATAACTTTTTTTGTTTACAATGCTACCCTTAAAGAGAAGAGAGAGAGGATGAATTGAGTGTTTAAGTTTTGTGAGTGAGAAGCAAGGAAGATAGAGGTGAGGAGGAGAGAGAGGATGACTTGAGTGGGTAGGTCTTGTAAGTGAGGGGCAAGGAGGAGAGTGAGACTTGTGAAGAAGCAAGGAAGAGATGAGTTTGAACAGGAGAGGCTAAATTTGGAGTATCATGGTCATTTATTGTATTGAAATAGAAATATATCTCTAATATTGGAACAGACCAAAAAGGAGTAACTATCTCTAATTTTGAAATGGAGGTCATATAAAACTTCAACCCTGAACCACTTGCACTTTTACCCACAAACATCAACATGGAGATACATGAGTTTTGAATTTACATTACATTCGTGTGATGTTTTTGGTGTGTGTGTTGGTTTCTTTCTTTTTTTTTTTTTTTTTTTTTTTTTGGTGGTGGGGGGGGGGGGGGGGGGGGGTT